>JAQFYB010005753.1:0-13461 GCA_034694085.1 Pogonognathellus longicornis | reverse complement strand
ACTCTGCCAGACTGCGAGACTGTGTAACGTTCTAACAGTCATGCTGCGAGACTGTGTAACGTGCTGACGTTCAAGCTTGCGAGACTGTCTAACGTGCTGACAGTCACACTGCCACCCTGGGAATAAAGTCTCTGTTGCCCCCTCATACTACACCTCGTGCTAATATTCCAGTCTCAACTCTCAACACACTTCCACTCTCCAACATTAACTGGTCTCTTAATTAATCATCTCCCGCTCTACCCCTCCAAAATCCAACTCACTTCATTCTTTTCCACTTTCTCGTTACAAATACATTTCGAATATATTCCAACATTTCAAGCCAAATATCTAAAATCATGTAAACAAACCCAATTTCAAAGTTGAATTATTGACTCCCCTACTTGAAATGCTCTATGAATTAGAAGAGTAAAATAATACAATCCATGTGCTATGTTATATTTGTATAATTATTACATCGGGTTATATAACTATGACTACTAAATGTGTAAGTTAGGACAATGGATTTTGAAAATGCTGACTTTACCTACTTTCAATGTACCTCTCAATTTCATAACAAAATAATGATAACTAAACAATTAACATAAAAATAGAAATCGTTTGCAATGAGTCGCCCGGATTATTTGACCACCATTTAATGCATAATGGATTGTTAATCGAATAGCCACCACAATCTATATACAGACCACTGATATTTTACCTCGCCACTTTTTTGCTGAAGAGGAAAGTCTTCTCCCACAACATTGAATGTTATAACAGAGATAGATAGCCATATCTGTAGGTAACAAAAAGGTAGGTAGCTTTGTGTGTGTGTATAAAATGATGTTGATGTGGGTATAATAATATGGTATTACTAGGCTTCGCAGCCCGATTTGCTTCGCAATACGTAGTTTCTAAAAAACATTTATTTTCAAGGTGACCAAATAGGCTCTATAATATTACTTGCAATGAATGATCCCATTTGTGTATGTACAAATTGTATTTAATAAAAAATGTTGGGAGGCAATGGAGTTACGTAGGCTCCCAGCGATCCGGAACTACATCACAAAAACTGTATTGAGTTGTCAAAATAATATTTCTTTCAATTAAAACTCACTGAAAAAAATTATGTGCCGTCAAAAGGCCCAATTTCCTGCGTGGTAAACTGCAGTACGGTGCGGGAACTTTTTTAGCTGGGGGATGAACTGGAAAGCTAATAATAAGTACCTACCTACAATGAGGTTGTTAGTTGTTTTAGGTAGAGGAAGGAACACACTCTAGATTTCGAGGAAGGAACGACACTATTCGGATGCTGATGCAAAAATATTTAAGTAAAGTGGTGAAAGAAAAGAGAGTAGAAAAGAGTAAGAAAAGAAAGATTTGCTGTTGAGATTATTGGTAAATACTAATTGGGAAGGAGTATTTATTTGCTAGTCAAATGAGACCAGAAGACGTGGATGTGATGATATCAAAATGCTTGTTCTGCGATTTTGCCAAGTTGCCTCTTGTTAGAAAGTGATGGTGCCAAATCTTTTGCGGGGATATGAATTGGACTAATCTGCATGAATGGGTGATTTTGATTTGAAGGGAAATGTTATCTCTACTGGGGCAAAGTTTGTGTTGGTTGTGAAGTGAGTGAGGAGAATTAATGAGGTAGGATGTTGGTTTCAGCAAGAAAGTTGAAAGTTGTGCAAATAGTGTGGCACGGGCCGGAGCCTTGTGTACCTGAAGAACAAGCTCTCAGCTCAACGAGTTAAAGCCACAGGAAATAATAAAATTTCACCAAACCGAATTAGCGGTCTAGAGCCGTTTAGACAAACCAAGGTATAATTAGCTGGCAATCAAAGCAATGTTCATAATGCAACCCAACGTATGTAGACCATAAGGTATGGACATAGTCCAATTTTCGAAAACAGCTTCAGCCAGTAGGTGCTTTTCTCTGTAAAAGTTGAATGAAAATTCGTCCATTTTTTTGGTTGTTTGTAACCTGGGAAATAATTTTATCGTATAAAACTATTGGATGAAATTTCATCCAGCTTGTTTTTTGCAGCTAAAAATCAGCCTACTGGCTGAAGGCAATTTTGGTTATGACGCATGAAAGGTATGTCATATGTCCATACCTTTTATGAGAATTGGTTGTCTAGGTTACGTTGATGCAAACCGTAAGACCAATTCTCTTTCCTGGAAGTATCCATGTACAGAGATTAAAAATTAGTGTGTTAAAACTAATAATATTATAAGTGTACAGAGTGCCCACAAGCTGTGTGTAAAACTAATACAAACCCTAGTATAAGTGTAGGTATAACTCCCCCTGTACAATCCAAGGTTAACTGAAAATGGCAATCCAAAACAGATGTCTATTCATAATATGATTATACAATATATTAAAATAATGTGTGTACCTAAATACTAAGTATATAGTATGTCTCCCTACTTTTAAACGTATTTGGGACTAATAAATAAATGTGTATTCATGATTATATGAACATGGTTGTCACAACACAACTTGTGTTTGCATACAATCATCCATCGAACAATTGAATAATAATAAATCTTATACTTAATGTCACTACGTATTTTGTGAATTACATATACCTGTAACTGTGTGACTGATACTCCCATTCATTTCACCTTGGCAGCTACATCATCCAACACATTATTCCATTATTTAAGGATTCCATATTAGTAATAAAATGACAATTTAGCTAATAATAATAATATGTAATACTAATCAATAGATCTCAATTTCCAATTGAAGAGTAATCTGCTGAGTTCTGAGTACAAATTTGTCAGATTTATTTTTGTTTTAAATACTTCTGCGTAAGTTGTTAAGAAAGTCATATTGCATCAAAGTAATTTACTTTAGTGTTACAGAATCTTTTGGAGACAAAAGTAACAGTCTAACAGTTGCAACATAATATTCTTCCCAGGCCACTCAAACCTTTTCTACTAAATCATTCCTCAGTTATATTTTATGTCCACTACAAATATTCTTAAATTGCGTTCATACATACCTAAATGCATATACCTAAATACAAAACTTTCACTCATCCAACTATATATTTTTCCCTCTCACGCGCTACCTCAAATGAGGTCCCAACCACCGTCCAACTACTTTTTTGAATCTGGGAAGATTGAAACGTCATTCATGATACATCTTCATGTCACCAATATATTTCCTTGCGCTAGAAAATATGGACAGGTGGTTGTTATTCGAAATCCATATGATAACAAAATTGCAAGGCCTTTCAAACTTTAAACTTTTGTGACGCAATCAGAAACCGTTTCTCTTCATTGTGCCATTTCAATAAAATTCGTTGAAAAATGTAAAAGTTATTACATCTCAAATCCAAAGTGATTGAGAAGGCTCATTTCCAAACTCAGTTTAATAATAATTAATAATATAATAATGTAGCAGGTGTACGCAAAAGCATGTAATTCAGGTACTCAATGCCTCACAAGTCAAAAGGACTGATATTACAAGATAATACACGATATAGATTTACTGAACTTTTCTTAGAGTGTATGCTTATAATATTACAGCACTAGCCCAGGTCACTTTCTCTCTCTCTCTCTTCGCCAAATATGGAAATTGCATGGACGGAGAGTTTGAGTGCGAGTCAAGTCCTTTGACAACTCATGCACTCATCTCTTTGCTTCCTGACATCATTTCTTCCGCTTATAAACCAAGTCATTCTGCACACTGAAAGCAATACACACCGAACAACTATTGTTCGGTGGGTGTTGCATTATTAAGTAGCGGAAGCTACTTTATAGAAATGGTTTGACATTCTGTTACTACTCTTTTCACGGTGCACTTTACCCAGAATGTACTTATCTACTACACTATTAACACTATATGCATATAGCACTATGTCATATAGATACCTACAGATACTACACACTAGGGATGCCGTGAGTTAACCGAGTACTCGGCCGGGCCGAGTACTCGGCGCCGAGTACCAAGTACTCGTACTCGGCAAAAATTGTCAAAACTCGGCCGAGTACTCGAAGCTGTTGTTGCCGAGTACTCGAAGCTGTTGTTGCCGAGTACTCGGCCGAGTTTGGTCAAAGATAAACATAAAATACCTAAAATGCGCGCGTAGCGCGAAAATTTTTGAATTTTTTGGCAAAATAGCCAATTTTTTCCAGATTTTGGAGGGGCCCGCAATTTCCTCCTTACCCTCCCTCCCTGGCTACGCCAGTGGTGCAGAGTAACGCTTTATTGTGATGATAGACACGAAATACTTGTAAGTGTTTGGAATAGCTTTGAATAGAAAAATGATGGCACAAAATATTCCAGTTTATTTTGCCATATTATATTAAATTTAAGATTCATCTGAGTTTTTGATTCCAAGCTTAAATATAAATATTTAAATATTACAAATAAATACAAATAACATCAAATTAAGATATGTAATGGCTGCACATATGGTTTAGAAATATCCGAAGTAACCGGAGTTCAACAAATCGGTTTGTTGAAGTTGAACTCCACTTCACTGGACCAGACCAAACAAGCTGCAGAGATTTTGTGAGTTTCTAATTGTAGAATAGCTGCAAATAACAGTACTAATTATACAGCTAGTAACGCTGGTAAATGAATAATCTGTTAGTGAGTCAAACTAGAGCCCGCTAAATTCAAAGTGCAAATACTGCTGGTCTAGGTCAAACACAGTTTTACATAATATAATACATTAATTGCAAAAAATATTTCACTAGTGAGTAGGTTTGTTTTCAAATGTTGTTCTTAACTTGCAAGTTACTACTTGAACTAAAATGAGGATCTGATTTAACATTTTTGTATAGATAGCTATCATATCTTGACCGAGTGCCGAGTACTCGGCGCCGAGTTTGGCCTGAATTACTCGGCCGAGTACTCGGCCGAGTACTCGATACTCGGCGTCTATAATTGTACCAATACTCGAACTCGGCCGAGTAGTAAAAGTCGTGACTCACGGCATCCCTACTAAACACTACCAGATACAAAAATAAATTATAAATTCATATTACTTTATAATTACTACTGTGAGCATAATTTACTAATATTATGCTCCAATAGCTTATTAATATAATGTGCTAAATGGCTTGTTTATGGTATGCGAAATGGGAAATAATAACGCTGTGCGCGAAACATTGACCTATATAACAACGGTTTGTTCAATCGATGTGTGACCTGGATACGCGATACGCCCCTGTTTAGAGCACGTACAATTTCTTTATTATTATTTTTAAATGACAGAAAGTAATAAAGTGTACGGGTGACCCATTAATTAAGGAAAATGAAGTTTGGGATGCTTCTACTCCCCAACTGGGGAAGAGGTATATAAGATATGCATACCAAATGATTCCCTAACCGATTGGCTTTCAAAAAAAAGTTACATTTATGTGGTCACTCAAATGGTTGCTGAGATATTGTGGTTTAAAAAATGTGGGCATGATTTATAAGACATAAATTATTTTCTATACTCCACGACTAATTTTTTTTTCGTCTAATCTAAATGGGACTTACCGCTGAGGTCTCCTGACCTGACTCATTTTGGTTAAGGGGGATTTTAAGGCAAAAGTTTACAATAGTCGCATCTCAAGACTCTGGAACAACTGAGGAAACAATAAACAGAAGATAATGCTTACCCTTAATGTATTTTTTTGAAAGCCATAATCATTAGGTATTCATATCTTATATACCCCTTCCCCAGTTGGGGAGTAGGAGCATCCCAAACTTCATTTTCCTTAATTAATGGGTCACCCGTATAATATGTTCAAACATTCTTTGAAGTTAACTGAATTCAACAAACTGTTTCTTCAAAATGCTGAATTTCGGCTTTGTTGAAGTGTAATTATTTAAACCAAAATCCTGCTATTTTTTAGACTTATCATAAACGGACATTCAATTTTAATGAAAAACCTTTAAATAAAGAAATAACCCTGAAAATGAAAAAAATCAAAATGCTGTTAAAAGCAAAAAAATGGCTGAAAAGAGAGGCGCACGGAATGCTTGAAATTCCATTGATACAGAAAATCCCCCAAACTTTAATATGTGATTGATACATGCCTCCTGACCTAGTTTGAGTAGGGAAGGAAGACCCGATGACGCCCAGGTCACCCAGTTATATAGGATCAAAGTGTTCATTTTTGTCATTTTTTAGATATGTATGGCTGTAAGCGTGTAACATAGACTGTTCAGTTTAATACTGAATTTTATCATATTTTTAGCTGTATGCATTCATGAGGAATATGACAATCGGAGTGGCAAAATCTTCCATGCAGAAGACGCTGCAGCGGCGGGTGACGGTCGGGTGATTAAATATTTTGGGGTGCACGCTCGCCGACGGCTACCGTGCAAGTCAACTGCATGTCAACATGCACTGTCAACTACGAGTTGGGTTACAAAAGGTCAGGTGACGTCGTGACCTAGTGTTCGAGTCACCTGATACATTAATGTATTATTGTATCACCACCACACAAGCTGTTTACAAGCTGATTACAACTGCGCGTCATCCAAGCTGTTTACACCAGCGCGTCACCCAAACTGTTTACACGTGCGCGTCACTCAAGTTGTTTACAAGTGGGCCTCACCCAAGCTGTTTACATATGCGCGTCACTCAAGCTGTCCTTTTTCTTAAATGCAATTAATTAACACCATTTTTAAGGAATGTAATTTAAAAAATAGCTTGACCTTTAATCTGCTCTATAATTTGTTCTCTCAAAACATTTTTATTTCATCCCTGCTCATAGCCTCTCAGTCTCCCACATCCAACTAACTGGTTCATTAAATTATAGGTATTTAGAAACATCAGATTGATTGTCCCTAAGACTTTGAAAAAGGCCTTGCATTGGTATACCAATTACATAAAGGACATTATATAGCTTGCGTTTAAATATGGCAATAGGGAGTGACTGGACCACAGGGTCCTCAAGGACTCCGAGGATTAACTGGATCTCTCGGCAACCAAGGGCAGAAAGGTGAACGAGGTTCTGATGGCATAGTAGGAATCAGAGGTGAAGCGGGTGATAGAGGAGATCGGGGTGACAAGTAAATAACGTTGCAAGTAGTAATCATTAAAAATAACAAATGCAGTGTAGAATATTTCATTGATATGATAAAAGTTGTGACTTTTAGAGGAGAGAGGGGAGCTATTGGTCCACAAGGAGTTGCAGGATTGCAAGGTCTTCAAGGTTCACCTGGCGACACTGTTAGAGTAATTGGACCACCCGGTCCTAAGGGGGATAGAGGTGACAACGGATTGCCAGGATTAATCGGAAACGATGGTCTTCCAGGACGTTCAGGCGCACCCGGTAAAAGCAAAAAAAAAATAATACAAAGTATATCGTAAAAATGAGAATTATTCGTAAAACTTTACTACTAATGCAAACGAATTATTGTGTGGGTTAGGGTAGAATTTTGGAACATCTTACTGTAGATCCAATATATTATTAAATAAATTATGTTAATGTAAAGGTGAGCCTGGGCCTGTGGGACCTCCTGGAAGAGATGGCCTTGCTGGGTTGAGAGGATTCAAAGGAGAAGTCGGTGCCCAGGGCGTAACTGGTAGACCCGGACCACCTGGAATCACGGTAATTCAAGTTCTCAGCTTTATTAACGTGACAAATTAGGAAATCCAACTTATACCAATCAGAATCAGTACATAATATTAAATACTACTTACTACCACTCCTCCCTAATGTCACATGACAATATAATATATTGTCATGTGACATTAGGTCCTTGTGTTAGTTAATTAATTAAATATTAAATATTATACAATATTTAATTAATTAACTAACGAATCCTTCATACGCTCTAGCCACTAGCTGTCCACTAATAATTGATAAACAATTGTTTTATTCCCTTCAAGATTGTATCCATTATCCGTCATTAATTTATCTAACTTAATATCTAGAAATACCCATTTCCTCTGTAATTTATTATAGGCTATGATAGCTGAACTGATTTACTTTGCATAACATTTAGTAGAGTAAAATGTTCTTGTTTCCGATTCTTTTATACTAAACCAATTGCTATTAGTACCTGGATATTGACATGGATATGTTTTACTTTGCAACTAAACTATCTACATACACACAAGGAAGTGTATACTTACAAGTTACAACTTAGGGAGCGTGCACATATTACGTCAACAGCTAGGGGGAGGGGGTTTCAACAAAAGTTGACACATGTTGACATGGGGGTGGGTGGGGGTACCTCAAATGTTGACGTCAACTAACATTTCAACAAGGATTTTCATATAAAAGTGCAAAATATAAGGAGATTTTTAGCGCTACCCGCGAATTTGGATTATTTAACTTGACTATGATAATCTTTAATTATAACATAATTTGTATCTTTATTAAAACCCTGAAAATCTGCCAGGATTGTTAATTGTATTCCATCCAAAAGTACGCTGTAGTCGCTGTATGAGTGTGTTCAATATGATATAAGAAATTGAAATGGGACTATTAATGCTTACAATTTATTAGCTGATTTTACTAATTCTTTTGACAATCTAGGGTGCTCCTGGTGCGCCGGGACCAGTAACTGGAAGTGTAAATGGGCGACCTGTAATTGGACCTCCAGGACCGCCAGGTTATATATTATATTTCAACAAAATATCCATATGAATATAATAATAATATCTATTTGAATACAATAAAGAATAATTATATTCATATGAAATAATAATAATATCCATAGGAGTCCTTTTATTGGCGACTTGGACTAACCTCGTTCATATTAATCCTGCTCCATGTGTTTAAGAAATGCCATATCGTCCTATGTTTTTAAGGAGGGGTATATACTTGAATATGCTCTAACTGAGGCTTACAGGGGTCATTTGAGAGGAAATGGCCTTGACCACGCCCCAAAACTTGGAAATCGGACTTGGCTCCGCCCATATAGGCTCCGCCCCCGAAGGGGGCGAAGCTCGGTAACTTGAAAAAAAAATCGAGATCCCTGCCTACTATACATTGGGCCAAATCACGTTTGTTTTATATCGCAGAAGTTTCGTAAGTTTGTAAACATACGAAAGCTATGTGAATGCAAATGTACAATTTTTATTAATACGCGGGCGGTAATTTTGAATTTATCGTTTGTCTCTTACGAAGCTCTTATGAATTTCTCTTACGAAGCTCACACAGCTCTGAATGTGTTAAGTTACGAAGATTTTGTAAGGAATCTGATTGGACAATTTTAAAAAGTGTCCTTTCCCGCCTTTGTAAAGTTTACAAACTCGTAAGTTTACAAACTATACGCAAAAGTAGAGTTTACAACGGAGTTTACAACACAAACGTGAATCGGCCTATTACATTTATTCTCGGTTGATTAGTGAAAAAACTGCCATAAATCCTTTTTATTGAAATCCGAATTTCTACAACTAACCCCTGGGTCACCTTTTCTAGGATACACTGGCTGATACCGGTCAGTTTTGTCACGCTAGCGTAGCTACCGGGCACTTTGGTTGCCTTTAGCGCTGCTACCGGGAGGGCAGCATGAGGCCGAAAAAATCCTGCTACCGGGCTAAAAAACATTTTGTTATGCCTGATAAGAAGGGTTTTTAACATAGGACGGTATCCGGTACGGCATTTCTTAAACATATGGAGCATGTTAAATACCAGGTTAGTCTAATTCGTCAATACCATTTTGGTTTCCTTGTAGGTGTTCCCGGTGAAGGTGGTCAACCAGGAATCAAAGGGTCACGTGGAGAACGAGGTGAACGAGGAGAAAAAGGAGATTCTGGCTCTACAGGAGGCAAAGGAGAAAGAGGGGTTCCAGGAATTCCGGGAGTGGAGTAAGTATATAGACATTTATCATGAGTCTACTTTTTTGCTGTCACTCGAGGTTTAACTTTCTTATTACTCGAGTAGGACAGAAACGCTTCCTGGGGAATCCGTGAACCTTTTTCACATTAAAAATATTAAAATGGATCGCAGGGACTTCGTGACCCGATATTTTTCTGTCGCATTTTGTTCATATGTATAATAGACTTGGGTTGGAGCTGTTATTTTGTCTGCTTATCATAATTTGCATTCTATAATTTTTTAGTTTACGAAATATTCATAAAAATCTACATTTGGTATAGACCATGGGTAGTTCATGAGGGTTTGAATGATATACACTGTTAATTTACAGTGGTGCAAGAGGTGAAGGAGGGCGTGAAGGATTACAAGGATTGCCCGGTCTTAAAGGAGAAGCTGGTCCACCAGGTCTGATTGGATTGCGCGGTCCTCCTGGTCTCATCGGGTTGCCTGTAATTAAATTTATAAATGGTTATCGTTGAAGCGGGTAGAAATAGTTGCAAATTGTAACATTGCAAAATATGATATTTAAGGGTCCCATGGGGCCTCCTGGAATACAAGGGAATGGGGGTGTGAAGGGAGAAAGAGGAAGGGATGGTGAACCAGGAAGAGATGGAGCTGCTGCATCGGCTGGAAGCCCTGGACCACCGGGAGACGTCGGACCAATTGTGATGCACTCTTTAATAACAGTATAATATGCAAGGGAAAACGCATTGTTTCATTGTTTGTGTGAATAACAGGGTAACCCTGGAGAAGACGGTTCACGTGGGGAGAAAGGTGATAGTGGGGTATCTGGTCCGAGAGGGGAGCCTGGGTTGCTTGGATTACCGGGACCTGAAGGAAAACAAGGGCCTGAAGGAGAAAAGGTGTTTCTGCAGTGTCTTGCTATTACCGAATGAAAATATTATAAAGAGTTGGTTGTAATGCAGATGTCTAATTATTAAAAAATTAGGGCCCCCCGGGTACGAAAGGAGACACTGGTCCAAGAGGATTGGAAGGACCACAGGTCAGTGCAAGCTTCTCTTTTAAGATGTCGACTGAGGGACACTTCATTGAGCTACATAAAATTTTAACAGGGTTCTCCTGGTAAACCTGGAATGCCTGGATTTGTGGGTAAACCTGGCCAAAAAGGTGATCGTGGAGAACAAGGACAATCTGGAAATCCTGGAGCTCCTGGTTCTATGGGGATGATGGTATTTATTTGTCTTTCAATTTAACTCTGTGTAAACCAACATAATAAGTTCACAAACTGATTCCAGGTATCCATAGTTAGATGTGTAAACGAGCCGAGTTGGCTCGATTTTGGCTCGAGCAATATCTTTTCGAACCGAGCCCAATTTTTGATAGTTATCAAGTTCGGTCCAAGTTTGTGGCGGCAATATTCAAGCCGAGTTCAAGCAACTCCTGAAAATTCTGATCTTTGATGTCCGCTATAATATAGCCTATAATATTAGGTAGGTTAGGTACATATTATTAGAGGCGACAACCAGCTGAGCTGGCTCGTTTCGAGTTTCGAGATTTGCCGGATTTTGGGCACTGTTATTAAGTTCTAGCCGACTTTATGAGCCAATTTGGAAACCAAATGTAAATTCGTCTTCGAATTGAACTCGGCAGGCGAATGCAACTATGCAACGTCAATGAATTCATGATTTTTTTGGAAAGCGAATACAAGGTAGTTGTGCTTTGTGCACGACTTGTAGAAACAAAGAGTGGGAAACTCAAAACACAATGTTGTGCTGGTCTAGAGATGTCTTCTTCGAGCTGTATTCCGGAGTTCTGAATGCAGAAAATTTATCAAATTGAATTCGTGCGTTCACTTTCGGCGGGCGAGTGCAAGAACGAAAATTCACTGTAAGAAGTCAGACTTCCCAAACTCGCTATTCTAGATGTTCTAGTTCTAGTCGATTTGGAACGGAACTCGGCTCATTTACCCGCTCTCTACTATTAAATACTAACATTAAAGTATAATTAGCATTGAGTGAAGGCATTGGTTTTTTACTTGAATTAGAAGAAAAATCAGTAGTAAACTAATTACGATGGCTTAACTTGGAAAGGACCTACATATCTACAGAATACTACGAGGGCGGTAAAAGACCTATCTAATCGTACCGGTAGCGATAGATAGGCTTTTACCGTCAAGCATAGGCTTAAGCAAGATTTTGTCTCATAAGGCAGTCCGCCAATATAGAAATACATCCCTGGCTTCACTAGTGACGTCCATGACCTAGGGAATTTTGACCCCATTCATCCTATCTCCTATAATCAAGCCCAACAGCATACTATAAAAGATGCAGAAAAGTTCGTAGAATGCTATGCGGCCTTCTTATATAATAACATTTATGGTCTGATCAGACTTTAGCATAGCGAACAAGGGCTTATCTAAGAAATTCGTAACAGGAAATACAGCTACAGTTAGCTGTCTGTATTTGAATATTTAGATAAATATTTTAGTACATACTTAACATTTCAAAAAAAACGATTTTGGGCGTAGGGAGCTCCTGGCGTCGCTGGAATGATGGGACCTCCGTAAGTCGGTGAAATATTATACGAATTTCAATTGTAACAAAAATATCTTGTTTTGAAGACATTTAAAAATGTAATACAGTGGTATGCCTGGATTGGAAGGAAAAACTGGAGCAATGGGTCCTTCTGGTCCTCCCGGTCCGCCTGGTGACCCCTCTCCCGTGGGAGTATCAGGAAACGGATTTGGGATGCCTGGCGATCGTGGACCATCGGGTATTGAAGCTGGGTTTCACATCATATTTGAGGACGTTCACACTGTATACTATCAAGGCTGTACCCAGCGGCAGGGCACTAGGGCACGTGCCCTCCCCAAAATCCCATAAATAGAGGGTATTTTACCAAAAAAGTGAAAAAAAATCGCAAAATCCGCGCTTTGAGCGATAGTTGTAACATTTATAAAATAATTTGTATGTTGATGCCCTCCCCGAAACTACGTCCTGGGTACGGCCTTGTATACTATATAGTTTTAGACTTTGAGTTTATTTTTATTATCTCCTGATAAAATAATGGGATCTTACAGTATACGTGTTGATAGTTGATGAGAAAGTCTGTTAATAGCACTCATCTATAAAAAAACTTATAAAATATTATTTCATAAATGAGCTATATCCTTAAAATCGGCAACGTCTCTTCGGGGCATTCCGATATTAAGTAAATTAAGCATGCAGTTCATTTACTCACATAATTACGATTATGGGCTATTCTCGACTTGCACAAGTAGCGGCAGCAGTGAGCAGCTTTGGAAGAGTCTCTTTCAATTACAAATTACATGTAATGTAAGTCCAAAAACAAAATCCCGTCCCGAAAACTTTTAATCCTGAGCCCGGCCAGTTTTCTATTCAAATAATGTCATAAAATGACAAATCCAGATAATGAATTTTCCATTTGATTAAAGCAGTGGCTAAACTACGGTGGAACAAGATGGTTCATTGACCCAGAGCCCACTGAAGTCAGAATAACCACTGGATTAAAGAGACATTGTCAAGTGAAATATTTCACACCTATAGCCTATAGTGTCGATTACCCATGATTTATTTGTATAGTACATACGTATTGTGATTTTGGTTAACCTGTCCCGTTTTAAACATGCCCCAACCCGATAATTTCTGGTTCCGAGCCCCGAACCCGATAATTTCTGGTTCCGAGCCCCGAACCCGATAATTTCTGGTT
>JAQFYB010005752.1:0-13463 GCA_034694085.1 Pogonognathellus longicornis | reverse complement strand
AAAGTAGTAGCCGGAGACTACAAATGATAGGAGAGTCAGCTTGGGTTTGAAGATAATAAATATAATGCGGATGTCCGAGTGTAATTTGGGTGTTTGGGATGATGGGTGAGTAGCGAGGATATTGACAATGTGATATGAATGAAGACCACATGTGCCCACCCAAGTCAATACAATTCAAAAAGCTTCACATTTTCTCTATAGTAGACTTGTATTTGTAGTGTCTTTAAACAGTATGGAGGCGTCAGCTTCACAACAGCATCATAGCATCAGGGGTTGCACTAACATATACGCCTTGTTGTTGTACTCGTCCTAATGCAACTACTTGTGATTGTGATGCACATTGCTACTGTATCATAGAGAGTTGTTTGTATCTGTATGTATAAAATAAATATAAATGTCCAAGTGCAAATAATAATTTGATCTAGGTCTGAGTGTGTATCCTTACTTGACATTTATATGTATGTGCCTTCTAATACCAGTCTAATAGATTTGCGTATCAACTCCACAATTCAATCTACTTCATATTAGAGCTTCATACTATAAGCTTTGTCCGCATATAAATGCAGATAATACGTACAACTAAATAAATAAACTACCCAAACCACTATGTACTACCTCCTAGTGAAACATTGCGTAACAATTGTCCTACACTACTTCATTCCTTTTCAATAGTCTCTTTTTCCCTTGAATTGACTACACTTTGTATGTACTGCCTACCACGGCTCACAAATACACAATATTCAGAGGGATGTCAGTGCATATCAGTTGTTTTGTTAGATACAGCTTGGCTTGGCTTTTCTGCGTCTGTGGTGAGCTAATCTTGGATTTATGTTCAAATCCCTCGGATATCCACATTCACATACCCTAATTTTTTGTTATATAATATGTGTGATTGTACCTATATACTTTTAGGTATACAAAGTGCTATTATGTATAGCTTTCCATGTGTCTGCTTGGGTGTCGCAGCCTGTCTGCCACTATGAATCCTCAATCCAGTCAAATAGAGCCTTTCTGTTTGTAGCACATAATGCTTTGGGCATTAAACCACATAGCCAAATGTAGTGAGTGTATAGCAGTCGAAATTACAAATGACTTTCTCTCGGATTTGCTTTAGTTGAGTGCCTGGATCCACCCCTCCAATCACAATAATGCCAACAATAATAAAATCACTTCCCCATATTTATAAACGATATACCACTCCATGTTTTCTTTTTTCCGTGAGGATGTGTTCAGGATTGTCATCTCCGCGATCCATCACTTCTCAAACACTTTCTCAACGCTAACTGAACATTTGAGAATCGCAATACGCGTTTCCTACAAATAAATGCATAAAATACCCTGCCTCGCTCTATATCACTACAAAAGGAATACAAAATATTTTTCAAATGTTTACATAATACCATTTTACTATTCCTTTCAAGAAGATGACAGTCGTAACGTGTAGCGCTTTTGTGTGTACATAAATGAATAAATAAATAAATTGTTGAAGCACATATGTATGTATGTACATAGCTACAGACTATACAAAGACACATTAAAGTACATACAGCATTTCAGATATGTGTTTAAGGCCTAAAGGTGGTATAATGTATATATTGTTGTAGTGGTAGTAAAAGTAGTAATAACTGAATAGTCAATCTGGAACAGTAATTGCCAAGTCAGAGAAGACACGGATATTTATTCGAGTTCGCAGGTGCTAGGAAAGTATAGAAGTAGAAGCAAGGTGGTAGCAAGTTCTTTCTTCACCATGAATAAAATAAAGTTTTCATGCAGCTACTTTGGCAGACTACAGCAGAAGGAGGGAATTGTCCTAAGTGGAGAAAAATGAGGAAGGAAAGACGTAGAGATGGAATCCTCTTGAAAAGGCAGAGAAGCATGGCGATTCGGAAGGAGAAGAGCAAGTGACACGGAGGTGAGCCCGATGAGCCATTTGCATTCCGACGAGTTACTGTTCATCGTGCAAATAGGGGCATTAATTAGCATTTAGATGACTTAATGATAATTATCCCATTAAGCTCCCCCACCGTCTGGACCAATGTAAGCCCACCAATTCCACAGATAGCAGATATATCTGCATAACACTTTCCTCCCATTCCACAATGAGTTACAAGGTTGCAATGCAACCGAGAAATGTAACTAAAGAAACACACGAAAGACTTTCTAGCACGAAAAGCCTGAAAGGATGATATATGTATAAGGATCTTATAAGTTTAGCGAGTTAAATAGGAAAGTCTTATTTGTAAATATATAGTAGCTGTATTCTATGTAAGCATTGTATGAAGAAGGATGTAGGTATAGTGTATGGTGTGTGTATGTTGTAATTTGTAACGTGTATAAGCGAAGAGGAAAAACTACTTGCTCGTTTGCGAAAGGGAACTGAACCAAAACGAACGAATTTAATGGCAAAGTGACTATGGGCAGAAGATTTTGACTAGAAAATGAAAAAGGCGAGATTGTGAGATGTGTCAGTGTGAAAAGAATCAACGTATAATTTCCCATGGTTGGTTTGTTAGGGTTCCAGGGCTATAAAGTTACAATATCCAGTAGACAGGAATATAATCATGGCAATGTGAGTAAGAGTATAGGGTAGTATGTGTTTTGTGAATGGCTACAAGCGGTAATATAATTTAATAGGAGAAAGAGAGTGAGAGAGAGAGGAGAGGGTTGAAGTGAACTCACTCAGTTAACATGCATAACATTAACAACAGGAAGGATGTGGATGGAAAAGTGTCATGACATTCCTTTCGTGGGCTGTTCGTCAGCCTTGTCCTGAGAGACCCATTTCGGGGAAATGAGAGACCTGGCTAAATGGGTGATTAAGAATACAAAAGAATAATGAAGTGAGCAAGTCGCTGTCATCCGCTCCGCCGTCTCAAGATTAACGTCCCACATTCGCCAGTCCGATTGGCTCATTTCTCCCTCTGATTCGCCAATTTGTCACACCCAAAGTCCCATTTATTATAACGAATGGCTTCCACTGATACGCTCTTCTTTTCACTAACTTTATATCACAATCCTTCTTATTACTATTTCACATACAAACGCAATCCAACACTTAATACCAAAATCGTATAAGTTACATTCACTGCATATTACTAATCGCTCTAACAAAACGTTTACATCTTTACAATAACTAGTACTGTTAGTACTGTAGGTGTAGAGGTATAATGCGTGGTGGCTTTTGTAAGTGCAAGTGCACATTACATATACATAGCTCCATTTTAGAGCGAGTTGCAAATCTTCAACCTGAAAATTATTTTCCACACTATTTATTAATGAAGTTAGATTCTGGTATGCAATCAGTAGCCGCATGAACACATTATCGATAATTGCATTACATATTACATTCAAGTGCTTCTGCTTGTTTAACAGGGCTTATAAATATTATTGCTCCTTTGATTTAAAATCATTTAAAGTTGAAGATACATTAGGTACCTCCACGATTTGGACCCGACAATTGTATTGCTTAATTCAAAATAATATCATGAAAGTCAATACTCGGTAAAGGGGTAATCAATGTTAACGTTTTTAAACTAAATGAATAATAACTGTAGGTCTTATACTCTCTGACATATGGACTGTGCCCAATTTCATTATACAACTTATGATTATTCCCTTTGGATCGCTTAACTGCTTTAATTCACTATTATGATCGTAGTAATACTTATACTTATGTACACATAAAGTGAGCAGAAATATATGGTAGGTATTTAAAATGAATAGTTTAAGAATCTACATAGATGGATACCTATAATGTGTAAAGTATGCATTGTTGAAACCTTGCCGTTTGACTGATGAGCGAAAATCGACCACTTATACGATTGTGCCTTTAACAAAGTGATGTGTGTGTATTTACCTTGATTTTTAGTGGCTTTAGGGCTTTGGTAGTATTATGTATGTAGTGGTGGCCGTAATGAGAATAGCCATTACGGTTACCTGTTTTATAAAGGAGACTTAGAGTTACTAAGTAAGTACAAGGTTGTAAAGCCACATCCACATGTATCTATCTGTGGTTACTTAACAATGTAATGCAAAGTATATGGTAATAATTATATATACAAACCACAATATTATTAGGGAAATGGCTAAGCTAACCACAGGGCAGACCTGCAATCGTTGGTTTGTAAACTCGGAGAATATCTCCTACTACTTGTACCTAAACTATCTCCCTACTCAGTCAGAGAATATTTAGCCACGAACGACATAGAAACACATTGAGGAATAAAGCAAGAGTTAGAAAAGTTCCAGTCCAGGAGGCCAAACACAAGCAGGAGAGAATCAGTAGTAGGTAGTCAGTTGTAAAGAAGCTGGTGAATATATTTATGAGTGAAAAATTCTTGAGTTTTTCATCCAGAGTCTTGATGACAATAATAATAATTCATGGAGTGGGCAATAAACATAACAATGGGACGGGAATGGTTTGTATGGGCATGTGAGCCTTTCTAGTAACCCATGTGGGAAGTTAATGTCGTCACTTGTCTCCTTTTGGTGACCAGAATTTACGAGTCACCCTGTGGAGTTTGGGATGCTACTTGTAGCCAAATTTGTGCCGGTTTGTCCACGGCCAGTTAGTCTCCTGTCCTTGCCCTTTGACTGCAATGAATAGAGTGCCAAATAACGTTAGACACCTTTTGTTGACTCCACACAATATCAAATCTGACTATTGCTCTACGGACGCCCTTTACAGCCCACATTGTCCATGTGCAAGCACTCTCTCTTTCTCTCCTTCTCACTTTAACAACCCAACCAACATCCTTTTTAATTTCGAGTAGAAACCAGTAAACGAGCAAGGAAACAGGAAACTTTATTTCCAAATGTATCAACAGTTTCTCAAGACATTTGGTAAATACACGAAAGTTAATCGTGGAGTGTACTTGTACACGTTGTATGTTTGTCATATATCTGGAAAACATGTTTTGTCCACTATAATTATTTGATGCATGTCTGCAGTCTGCAAACTTTGCCTTTAGCTACACCATTTGACAACTAACTTCACCACGCTGTGTACAGCTCATCATCACCTTGTTAAGTCACAAACGCACATAACAACCTCCTATGCAGAAAAACATATTTAATGAAATAACTCTCTGCTTAAAATTCTTAACTACCTATGTAAATATACATGGACATTATCATGCATATTGATATACCTACACCCAATAATAACAATATTGGAATAAATTTCAACTACAGCCAAAGCACCTATATTATATACTCTATATTTGTTTCTGTGCATTTAAACATTTTTCGTTTGATGTTTAATTACGAATTGATGTAATTAGTTAAGTTTCGTATATCCATGTGGCTTAAAAACCCAAGGTGGTCGGTCTATCACTATCGCCCTTAAAATGCTGAATATTTAACAGAAATATTTTGTGGTTATTGCTGCTCACGAAGGAACCAGAAGAAAAAAGAAAACCAAAACAGTGAATGAGTTTCAACACCAAATCCGTTAGATTGTAAACTTAATGAAAAGAGAAGAATGAAAGTTTGGAATGCTTTTGGGTGCTCCTTACCTAAGGTGGGTTGGCAATTTCATATTACAACCTTTACTATACATAGCATATGACTCCCATACTAGTAGTAAGGCAGGACACGTTGTTAAATAGCGAAAAGAACATTCATTCATTCTTTTCAATCTTACCTGTGCATCAGTGACATCAAAATGAGCATTTAGTTAGCCGTAAGTTGAAGGTGGTGTAAGACGGACAAGAAGAAGAAGGGGCAGAAATGCAAGTGAAGTCGGAAAGTGTATGAGGCAACTTGTTAAGTGACGCAGTACAATATCTGCTGACTGCTGCCTTTGTGTTTAAAGCTTTGAACATTCTTGCCTTTCTTATGTTTTATACGTCTGTAGGTCTACTTGTGCGTAAGAAGTCAGTTTGAAGAAAGTCTGTAGTGCTCCTTACATTTATTTGTACTTACGCTTTGTTGATTTTATTGTGAGAGTCCACCCACACTGCTTTGTAACAAATAAAATGTGCCTAATCCAGCACGTTCTGTAACAATCAAAGGTTCACAAGAACAGAATGGTTGTTTAGCTTTTACATGTAATACAGCTGTACCTCCTCTTGTATGCAATACGTATTTAGGTATACACATCCAGGTAATATACATAGGTAAGTATTTGATATTAGAAATGTGTTGTTGAATTGAGCAAAGCACTCGTACAGTTCATAGATTTGTTAACTGTTGAACTCTACCGAAACAGATTTAAGGCGACAAGCGACAAACAACGACTCGACAACTTGTGACACCCATCCATCCCACCATTACATTATACCTCCCGACGAAAATCCCACTGCCACCACCACCAAACAACACAACACACCACCCATACTCCTTGTCCTTATATTATTTCCCATACAATACTCTCTCACTGAATTCAATGCGATTTCTTCGCTTGGCTTATTCACTTGGCTTACTTATAGTTAGTTAGTTAACTAAAAGGAGTTTATCCCACAAATCTGTTTTCAATGTGGACAATGGGAGAACAAGTTTCCCATCAATAATCCTTCTCAGTCATATCCTTGTGCGTTTCTATTAGTATATTTGTACTTTATTGGCATTACAAAATCTATCCATATGCAAGTACAATGATGCACCGCTGTATACTAAAGCAGCTTTATTATGTTCAATCAAATTCAATGGGCTAAATCATCCATAAATGTGTAGTACGGTATAACATTGTACTACTAGACTCTGATTGTGACTTAGCAAATTGAATCTACTAGTTAAATAAAGTAGATATATGCACCTGTAATTCCATAGGCGGATTATTGACTCTGGCTACGTCAGGGCGGCCTTCCTACTCTTTTCTTACGCTTGAAACACTTCTGTGTAACTATTTCCACTTCGAATCAAGGAATAAAGTTTATGTAGCCCACAAATCATTTATTTATGAGGATCAACCGACCACCAGCATCACTGAGCAATATATCTGTAAAGCAATAATAAGTTCACGCTAAGTTATAGTCTATATACAATTCTGACTGTGCAACTTCTACAGACGGCTGCTCCTGTACCCACATATATAACTCTTATTATAATTTGTACATTGACCATTCTATGTGTAGCCCAATTACAAAGAGTGCATTTTCATTTATATATTATGTGTTTTGCCAAGCAGGGATGAACAAATTGATGATTTTCACAGTTCTTTCAGCGTAGAGTATATATACGTGTATCACAATCGCACATTAAATTACAATAGTAATTCTCTCTTGATTGTTAACATATACAAATGGACATACTACTAGTGGGAAAAGTAGTACACACATGCATTATATACAAATATAACACACATTTGACATACACATGCTACGTATTAAGAATCCAATCAAATGAGATCAAATCAAAGCTGTTGATTCGAATGAATGCAATGAGCCACGAATCGATCTCCTTAACGATTGGGTGAACTTGACATGGATGACTGGCGATAGCAATGACACGGTTTTTGTTGCATTAAATAACCAATTGAATTGAACGGGTCTTTCTATGCTCCGAAATAACAACAAGGGGAAGCAAATGAGCTACAAATATCCCATTTCACCATTACATACTACTCTGCACTCCTTGTACTACTATTACAATCCTCTTCTTGTGATTTTCATCTCTCTTTCTCTGTATTCCATAACAATACGTACAAAAGAGCAACTTGGTGCATGTACTGTACACATATACTCTAGAATCACATAATGGTCAGTTACTAGCATTTCTTTTACCCAGCAAGCTGTGTGTTAGTTATGAATAAGACTGAAGCGAAGAAAGAAGAGTGGAACTGAAGAATTGTTCACGACATTCGACAGCTCTCATCGTTTGCCTTCTCATTCTCAGCCATGCTAAATCATTCCATTCTTCGTTCCAGTTCTAAATTGTCGTATAGGCATTCACGTGGAGAGACTGACACTTTTTGGGTCCCAACAACTGCCAATGCTATGATGCAAGGTGGAATACTTAGTGTGGTATAGTGGTGAGCTGATTATGAGTGGCTATTATTGTACTTATGGCTCATCTACATTCATAAGAGGCTCTTTACCAACAAAACTATTAAGGCCGAGAATTGATTGGACGTGAGACTGAACCAGCTCCTTATTTTCTTTGGCTTATGATATTATGTTGTGTAGAATATACGTAGAGTATAGAGAAATGTATTTTTATTATGTATATTATGCATAGGAAAGGCAGTGTAGTTAATTCGATGTAGTTAGTAATAGCAGAATAGGTAGATTTGGTGGTGAATGCAAATGAAAGAGTCTGAGTTGGTGAGATGGATGGACAGAATAGGAATCCCTTTTCTAATTTTCAACTGTAGTGGTGTTGGCGAGGGCTGACGGAGGTTACATAAGATAAATTAGCCATTATCTTCACACTATGTGTAGTTGTAGAGCGTTTATACGGTAAAAGAATTACCTAGCATAATCGTTCTACTGCAAGTACGTAGTAAATGATATAGGAACTATTACAGTACAAGGCATGTTGTTCATGTACTACGGGTCGATTCTGTTGTCGGTCTAGATAAATTGCTTTAAAATCGACCAAATGTCTCGAAGTTTAGCTTTTCCATCATTTGTAGTCTCGGAGCATGAAGCACACTTTGTAATTACATGTTATTTAGACAGTCGAAAGGAAATTAGACTTTAAAAAATCGATGCTTTCATTCAACAGCCGCTTTGTCGGTAATCGTATTATTGAAATCATTGACTATTGATAATGGTTTCAATTTGATTTAATATGAATTAAGTTTCGTTGTTGCACATTTCTAAATGTAAATTATTTCTCGTCCAGTCTTTTTCCTACTGATAATATTCCTGTTTAGTTACATCGTTAGAATTTATGAACTGATTTTTGATTCTTCGCCATTATATTTTATGTGAGAGTTTCTTCACCTCAAGCTGTCAGCAAACTTTTTTAATTTACTCAACGCAGATATAACAGAAACCATTAAAAACACTGTGTTTTTTTCGTTTTTTTATTCTTGTTACCTACCTAAGTACCTTAGTAGTATGTAATTGTAAATGTCCCTATCTATAAAGAGTAAATTTTAACAGTTTAAACTGTTCAAAAGGCACTCTTTATATAAATGTATAAAAAGAGTACTTCGATCTCTCCACTTACAGTTGTAAAGTACAGAGAGTACAGACACTTCATAATGTTATACAATACTGTCTGCCAAATGGACTTCGAAAGCCAAATAGGCGATTGAAATTATTTACTAATTAATTACGAAATGTGTCAACCCGTGAAAAAAGTTTAACAACAGAATGCTCTCGTGTGTTGCGGCTTAGGGTTTTGTAGAAACCTACACTATGACCAAGTGGTTAGGCAGTACTTGTAAATTCATAGAATGTTTTTTGGTATAATGGCATGGCAAACAAGAGAAGAAAAGATGCAAAGGTCTCTCTACTTGACTATGACAGAGTGGAAGGCTGAAAGTTTAATGCGAGTTGAACCGACTAACTCGGAATATTAAATAAAATGACTTGAATGGTTTGGTTTGGTCTTTTCAGATTTCAGATCCTAATTAGCACAATTGTTCAGAGGTCCATAGGGCTACACCAAACCACAACAGGCTCATTCTGTAAAAATGGTCATTGCATACCAGCCCCACTACAGCGTGTCCTCTGGGACTCTTGCCAGTATTTATATATACGGCATACAAAATACAAGCATCATGTTTTCTATTCCATTGATATTAGTAGCTGTACACAAGTACTCACAATCAGTGGGGCAATGCTGGTAGTGCAGGTGCTGAGTTGTTGTTGAGTGCCTATGATTCTTTCCATCTCCGACACTCTACGCTTGTTAAAAATAATATTCATCACATTCACTAACCACCAAGTCACTATTTTGCAGACTCTATAGGTGTTACATAGGTACCTACATCTAATCATAGTCGTCATGAAGAAATATCACCACATTACCACATGTAGGCATTGCTTATAAGAAAGTTGTGTGTAAAATCATCTAAGATAAGATATAGTATGTATAAAACTTTTATACAAGCGAGAGGGCTACTACAAATGTTTACACAAAATAGTTTCTTTGCCGTCTACCTGTCTGTGGCAACATAATGAGTTTATTCGATATTAAAATGTTGTTTGGGAAATCTCTTGTTATAACATTCGAAGTAAGAAGCTGACAACAATAATATATGCAAGTAGAATTTGACGGTACATGTAACCTTATCGGAGCACGAGATGAAATCTAGTAGGTATGTATAAGAGTTTCTTTCAATTGACTGGTAACCAAAGTTCCGTGTGAGTTGACAAAACGATTAATCAAAATCCTTTTGTAAGAATAAGGCTTTTACTATTTGTAATATTTTATAGTGTAGTTTTGTCGATATCACATTTTGTAAGTATATAGCTACCAGCTAGTAGTACCAGTAAAAAGAAACAGTGCTATGACGAGTTACATTATGTACTCACACAGTATTGTCCTCATTGCTGATGAATTGGTAATTTATGAAGGCAATGTTGGTTAATGTATTGTGTTGTGGGATGCAACACACTCAGTTGATACTTAACAATTAAAGTGTGTGTAATCCCCTCTCAGTGTGATGGTTCGGAATCCTTGTCACTTTCTTGACAATAACTTTAGCTCTATGAATAAAGCTAAATAGACATTATTATTTAGAGTGGGATGGAATAATATTTATTATTCAAATCTTTTGAATTAGTTTTGTTTTCTTTCGTTTTGTACTTGAGTCATTTCGTGATTCATCAAGCCAAGTCATTTCAGTAAACTCCATTTGATTCAAGAAAAGGTTTCATATTATTTACACCAACTATTTTTGTTGCGTCCTACAATTACTCGGTAAATGTTAGGAGTACAAGCTGTAACAATTCGAATAATGTGTGTTTTAGCTTTCTTTTCAACTCATAAATACTGCAGTCGAATGTCACGAAACTCAAGAATCAAAAAACATATACACACAACTCGTCAATAGCTGTATTTGTATTTCATAATAGCTTGTAATTTAAAGTCTAATATGCATGTTCCCATAAAATGTTCAAGTGAAATGAAATAAGTATCATACATAGTGCACTACTGTATGTTAGTGGGAGATCAATCAAGGCATGTAACACTAAAAGAGTACTTAAAGGATTATTTGATGGGAAAAGTCAACATACACTCGCAGTCTCTATTATTCTCATTTATATTTCTTCAGATGTGCTTTGTAATGCATTTGCAACTACGTAGAAACTATTTGCTGTCGATATTTATTGTTAGTTGCATTTTATCATCTTAGCATTATCAGCGTATTGACATTACACAGTTGCCTACTAAGGGAGTACAATGATAGCTAATTTTGAATCATTTTTTTTAATGCAAGGCTAGCTGAAGAAAGTTTCTCAATGTTTGACTAGGCACATACCGCTACGGCCAGTAATATACGTAATGTGTAGCTATTAAAGGCTAGTAAAAGTTTTGTTTGCTTATAATCTCTCGCAACTGGCACAAACATTGTGTGTTACGAGTTAATATTTAACGGTGAATTTTATTGCTGCTTTATCTCTCATTGTAAATTAAGCACAGTTTTAGACCTTGCGAAGTCTTATACAGCTGTCTTATATGTATGTATGTTGTCACATAAATAAGTAACTCGAAGAAAAATGTGGCTGGGAAAAACTACGCATGCATATAAATAAACGAGTACATTTTTCTTTTCTTTTATACAATGCTTAATTCAAACCTAATATAGTAGGTACTACTTCTAGTCAAAATAATTTATATTCTGGATGTATTGTTTTAAATACGTAGTAAATAGCATACAAACAGTATTCTAAAGCATTTCCGGAAATCCTTGTTACTTTATATAGGTAGTCAGAAATTATTTTCATTTAATACTATCAAATGAAATTTAATTTTTTGTACCAATTGTTTCCAAAATGGATATATTGGATTTAAATAGTGTACCAAAAGAGTAAAAGCAATTAATTGGGTAATATTTACTATTATGGTATCGAAAGAAGTTTTTTTTAACTTTGATTTATTTTCTATTTAATATAAAAATGTGTAGGTTAATTCTTTAAAAGTATACATATATTTTATAAATGAGTTAGCAAGGTAGCCAAATATCTGGTCATTTAAAAAGTATAAGCATCATTCATGCAATAAATAATTAACTGTGGGCATTGGACACTCTGACACTGTGCCAGTGACAAAGGGTTACAGTGAAATAGTGACAGTGACAATTTGCCCGAAGAAGAAAATAGCGGAAAAATGTCAGTAAAAATAAATAAAAGCGATGTTGTACACTAATAATATGTTGGTTGCAACGGTTTGTTAATCATTAATAGGTATGTTGCTCCTGAATGAGTTTTGCAAAAGCTAACGGCATATGTTGTAGGTAGTTAGGCAAGCAAACAAAGTATGATATTATAGTTCATAATGATTATGTGCTACTAAAATCCATTGTGATTTACACTGAAATATATTACGAGAGTTAAAAAAGTTAATGTATATCGATGTAATGACTTTTTAAAGTTGTGTCGGCAAATTTTAATATTTCACATATAGGAAATGTGCAGCAGAGATTAATGTGCAACAATGCAAGTACTTTAATGATAATAATAGTTGAGAAACGAGTGCATTGTTGTTGTCACATCGCTATCATAAGCGTCTCAGAGCGGATACTGTAAATTACTACCTTTTTCTGTGCACTACGCATTTTTATGATAGCCATCTCACATAATAATATCGAGCATAAATACAGTGTAATTGTAACACCCATATTTATTCACGTTGTTTACCTTGGTGGCCCAGCCCCTTGGAATAAAACTTGAGACTTGCAATAAACTTGCGTGGTTTGTACGTGGCGATGGCGAACAACTTTGTAACTGCGACTAATTACCTCTTAGTGGCTCTCTTTGTTATTTATTCAAACTGAATGTATGCAATGTGCAAGCATTTATCAACGTATCATAATAACATGAAAGGATTTAACTTTTATTTTATGACTTTATATTGTACGTAGGTGCCCATTATGTTCATCAGACGGAAGCTGTAACGTTCGCGAGGGAACTTGTTCTGATGAGAGCACACACCATTCTACTACAACAACCAAACCATACCATCAGGCGATAGGATGCAACCATTCACGGAGGAATGCTAATAGTTCGTTTGATAATGCAATTTCAAGCCGACAATTTACAATTGTTTCAAACGAACAAATATCTTACATTACACAGTCGTTAATGTCAAATCATACTAATTAGCGAACAAAGGAGTTAAGAGAAAGACAACAATTATATCAATATTGACATACACAATCCATGCAATTTTTACCTTGTTCGCATCAAGAAATATTCATGTAATGAGAAAAGTAAGTCTGCTAATGTCTTTTGCGAGTTTGTAAAACATGAGAAACAGTTACAATACAACCATAAGGCCAAAAAGACACGTCAAGGAAATTGACTCCCGAGAACGAAAAAATATTAAACTTTTGCAATTATGTA
>JAQFYB010005751.1:0-13463 GCA_034694085.1 Pogonognathellus longicornis | reverse complement strand
TTCACTATTAAATCGTATAATTGCATTTTATACTGAGAAATATAGAAAATGCCAGTGTCAGGAAAATGTCAGTAAATACCGGTATTTACCACTATTTCCCGGTTGGCATGGTATTTTCTACTTTTTCTGGCATTTGCCCAACCCTGATGCCAATGTATATCAACAATGGAATAAAAATTTTCATCCTGGAAATGTATTCAGCATTGTATGTTGTAACACGAAATATTTGAAAAAATAATTTTTTTATTTTAGTTAATCGTTTTATGCATACTTCAAACTAACAATAAGATTTGATTTTGGAAGTCACAGTTTATATCCAGTTTAAAATGTGTTATTATAATATAAAAGAATTATCATGCTCAGGTAGCTCAGAAAATTGAACAAACAGCGAAAAGCATCTGTAGATGTATTAAATTCACTTAGAGTTAAAATTTTCTCTATTTTGTGTTTTTATGACAAAATATTATTACGCGTTAATTTTGTGTTTTTGAAGGAAACGGCACTTGTCCTATTTCCCTGCCGCTACCTACAGCCTTGAACATGAGGGGTCTTTATGTTCTTATTATAGCCTAGGGGGTGAAACGGTCTCTCTTGTTTCAAGTATAATTTCATACCCTTCATTTCCTAGTCTATTCATACTAGCGACACTTGTATACCTATATGTATTTCAGTGGCATCCTATACGAAAAATATATTTACAATTCCAATGATATACTTATCAGGAATTTGGGCTACATACTTATACTTGTTGAATTGACTTACCCAGTATTTTTCCTTATTTAGAAGAGCTTATAAATGTTATCACAACATTCATAACCACAGCACAGGCAACACATGCAACGTAAGAACGTAACTATCTACTCTAAATTATTTGATCAGTGACACTGTAATGGATCGAAAGCCAAGGTAATAGCTAACAGAAATTGTATTTAATATTTCAATTTATTAGCAGGTTGATATGTAATATTTCCTGTTCCCCCTTAGCCATATATTTACAAACATTTTTGGAATTATCGTCAGAGCAATAATAATATCTGTAATCGATAATCGAGACGCTTAATAATTTTTTGTAATCTTCCGATGTACACTGATGTGATTTATTTAACTTTAATGTAGTTTTAATTATTTATTTATCCGTTTATCGATTAAAATTATTTTAACATACTTAAATATTAAAAAAGTCAACGATAGCAATCAAAGGATCCATAAAATTATCGGAAATGTAATTGTAATTGATAATTGCAGTTATTACTTATATTTTACATTGACGTACATTGCAAATCATAACTAAAATACTATCTGAACCTGTGTTTGTATAAATGAAATATATAGTTAGCTTTTTTAAATCCTCCTTTAAATTTTTAACTCCATGTTTGCAAAAGTCAATCTGGGTAATACAAATGAATATATGCACATTGTAGTACTATAAAAATAATTATAATTGATAATTAAAACATTTTATAGAAAATGTTCAATTGTTCTTCGGAGGTTAACACCGGAAATTATCTCAAAATGGACCCAAACTAAATTAAAAGATATCAACCGAACAAAAAAGGATTTACATGGCCGATACAACTGTTCGCTCTGCAAAAAAAGCTTAAGGTGCACAGGGTGCAGGTGCACCCCCCAGAATCCATAGAATATCTAAAAAAGTAGATAATTTTGCCCAGAAAGTTGAAAAACTCGTAAAAATTTTGCGCTACGCGCGAATATAATGAATTTAAGTCTATATTACAGCGTGCTATTATGGATTCATACACGAATTTCGCCCTACCAGAAACCAATTTTGTAAAAAACCCTGCTGTGCACCCCCCAACTTATATTCCTGGCTACGCGCCTGCCTTTTATATACTGTATACTTAGCTTCCGCTCTCCACCGATGTATTCAATTTTAATGCTTTATTGATTATTTATTGATTTAATGTTTTATTTAATTTTAACTTAAATGTTAACAAAGTGAATAAAGGAAAACAAAAGATACTTAAAATCTTATGTTTTCTTAAATATAATTGTAAATCTGCGCTGATATTGCAATACTTATTTCCATTTTACAAACGCGCACATGGTAAATGTTAACTAAAATACAACATACCATTTAGTTCGATACTGGTTGTTAGGCCTTTTATACATCCTTAAACTATGAATTCATTTTCGTAAAAATCATACTAGGTAATACAAATATCCACGTTGTACTATAAATAAGAAATTAAGTCTGGAAAATTTAAACTTTTTATAGAAAGTGTACAATTCATCTTCAGGTTAACAATGGAAACCATCTCAAAATGGAATCCATCTAATTTAAAAGATATCAACAGAATACCACAGGTTTTACATGGGCGATACAACTGTTCACTCTGCGAAAAAGGCTACTTGTCTATTGATGGTTTAAAGTACCACATTAACAGCCATCACCTGAAAAAAACCTATCCTTGTCCGATGTGTGAAAAAAGTTTCGTGTCTAAGACTAATGTCAGGATACACCTACGGATACACACTGGAGAGAAACCTTACAAGTGTTTAGTTTGTCCCAAAGAATTTTCAGAAAGAGGTGCTCTTAGTTCACATAGTGCAACTCACTCCGACACGAAACCATATAAATGTTCGCAATGTGAAACATACTTCAGATCTACACAATCAAGATTTAGTCACAAAACCAAATTTCATACAAATCGTCCCCTCAAATTATTTAAATGCCCACTTTGTGAAAAAAATTGCGGGACATAATCTAGCCTTGAAAATCACATGAGGACGCACACAGGTGAGAAGCCTTACCAATGTTATTTTTGTGAAAGATCGTTTGCTTGCTCTGAAACTAGAAGCTGTCATGAGAGATCAAGTCATTTGAAAGAAAAATATCACTTCTGCAACATGTGCGACAAAAGTTTTAACCGATCAAGCGATTTGACAAGACACATGCGAATTCACACTGGAGAAAAGCCTTACAAGTGCACCACTTGCAATAAGATGTTTTCGGAATTATCCACTCTCAAAAATCACAGGGCAACCCATTCTCAAGAAAGACCGTACAAATGCTCCATGTGTGGAAAAAACTTTAAAACAGCTGCATATTTGACAAGTCACAAAAAAGGGTTTCATGGTTTTGAGCGTCATTACGAATGTGCCGTATGTCAAAATACATTTAAATATAGATTTGCATTAACACGCCATGAAAAAACACATTCTGTCGAGAGGTTTAGTTGTTCATTTTGTGAAAAAACATTTTTAAGCATTGAATGCAAACAGCGACATGTGAAAAGATGTCATACTCATGGGAAATTTCATTCATGCTCCTTTTGTGAAAAACGATTTTTTTCGTTCTCTGAATTGGAATGTCATATAAGGAAACACACAAAGGAGAAACCATTCAAATGCTCTAATTGCTCTATAAGCTTTTCAGATCAACGTGCCCTTTCCATTCATCTAGGGGGACATAAATATAAAGACTGAATACAATTTTGTTTTAAATATGTTCGTTTTCTGCAGAATAAAGCATTTACATTAGAGTCATTAGACAGTTTTACATAAATTCTCTTCATATAATAACACCTATACATAAAAATCCCTTATGTAGATTGAATCTTGATATATTTGTATTACTAAGTTACGAGTTTATTGTTCTATTATTTTCCTTATTATTTATTCCATGATTGATTTAAAAAAAATTATTATGTATCAAAATGGTGGGTAGTTAGAATGTACAAATATTAATATTTTCCAGTATCAACTTATTATTGTTTCTAGTTATAAAAGATTTAAAATTGATTGTATTGTGTAAAGATATAAAATTATTGGCTAACGAAGACTAATTATAACTGGTACTAATTAAACATTAGTTTATCATCCTTCATCAAATGAAAGATTTGTCGCCTCTATTCAATTTTTGCTCAAACCTTGTCTTAAAGTGGATTTAAATGGAATTTTCGATCGAGGTTTCGATCATGCTATCTAAAAATTGGTTTATTGACTTTCAAATTAATTATTTGGCACCTTTATTCTTTTTTGGCTCTAACTCGGTTATAAAATGGATGTATGGATTTGGTGCCTTTGCCTATTGTTATAATCGGACTCTTTGTGAAAGTTTTTCTATAACATTTTGATGGCTAATAAAAGTTTTGAATTTTTTAATCCTAATAGTGGCAGATTTAACAGTGTTAGCGCATATTTAAATGTATTGTTGTTTTTGATTTTCTTATAAAATGAATTTTATTTTATCATATATTTTACTAATTTTACAATTGAGTATTATACGCTTAATTGCACAATGAATATCATTGAAATTTAGAAATTGACATTTCTCTATTTTATGACTATTATGGCATTGTGAGTTACTGACAAATATAATAATTCTCTTGCTGCATCTCAAAATGTCAAAATCAAATTGTTTTTTAGCGAATATTCAATTAGAAGCATAAAAACTGGAAGAAACGGGAACGGAAAATAAAATTATATTGCATTTTGACGATTACCGATTTCTCTTTCTGTTGAATCATATTTAAATAATCATTTAAGTGTTGTTGCAATTAATATACATTTTTTCATACAATGCAAACCCCAATATTAGCAGAAATGATTATGGCAAAATCGGTTTTTAAATTACAATTAGTTTGGAGGTAGGGCAGTTTCAAATTATTAATACTGAAACATTGGCAACCTATATGTATAATTTAAAATTTAAAATGTCGGTTGAAAATTACGTAGGTAGACAATTTTCGCGCTACGAGGGAATTTTAAAATTTTTGGGTTGATTTTGAACCAATTATTATAACATTTTTGCCTTAGTGCCCCCAAACCAAACCCTGGATGGCTCAATTGCTTAGATAGCTCTGCAAATTGAACAAACAGCGAAAATCAACTATAGATGTATCAAATTCACTTACCATTGTTACCCAAGGTCTGTTTCTATAATGCGGAATAACTTGGCAATTAAGGAGTGAGGAAGAGGGGTACCGACCCGCATATGGTTAATCCAGCTCTATTGGAGTATAGCTGTAGAAGCATTCAAAACAATAAGTGTAGAATAGGTGCCTAAGATTTTCTGTATATTGCTTTTATACAACTAAATCTGAAGCAATATACAAACTTGATTTTTTAAACAATGTCATGCCTACATACTGATATACTCTGATAAATTAACCTACTATGTACAAATACAACAGCTGAAAATATTTCATCATATGCCTGTGTGTAGTGTGGAGTATTTTTAATCTACCCAACTAATTATGATTTCAATAGAAATATCGAAAGAAATGTAATCTTATCCTGATAACCAACTAGTCGTAGAAATATAACTTGACAGAAGTAAAACAATAGAAAAGTGGCAGTGGCTGTGAAACAGCAATGCTGGGCAGGTGCTTACATATTTTTTATTTACTTTTGATACTTTATTAGGTTCAAATTTTGTTTCACCATATAATAATAATCAATACATTAGTGTTCATTGCAGGGAAGGAAACATGCCATAGTGCCTGCTGCCTTGCACCTGAGTGGCCTTGAAGTTTTTATAGCCTTGAGGGTGAAACGGTCTATCATGTTGCATGTATAATTAACTATACCCTGCCTTTCCTAGTCTATTTATAATAGCGACCCTAACCTAGTATAGGTATATTAGTAGTATAGGTATAGTGATATCCAGAAAAAAAACAATTTCAATGGTATATTTATCAGGGTTACATACCTATTCTTGTTCTATTAACTTACCCACACTTTTTTCTTATTTAGTAGAAATCGTATCACAGCCACAACACATGTTACACAAACAACTTTAACATTTATTCTAAAGGATTTTATCGGTGACACTGAAATGGATTTGAAAGCAAGGTAATAACTAACAGAAATTATATTTTATATTTCAATAGTAGGTGGATGTATTATTTCTTGTTTATCTGCTTAGCCATATTTTGACAAATATTTTTGGAATTATCTTCAGAGCAACAATAATATTCAATAATCGAGACGTTTAATATTTTTTTGTGATCTTCCGCTGTACACCGACAACCGATGTGATTTATTTAATTTTAACGTTATTTTATTTATTTATTCATCAGTTCATTGATTAATTTTCGTAAATATAAAGGTAAGAAAGGGATTGAAATTGCAACACTTAATTGCATTTTACAATGACACACAGAAAATCATAACTAAAATGCAACATGAACCTGTATTTATCTAAATGAAAAATAACTTTTTAAATCGTTAAATTAAGAACTCCATTTTTGTGAAAATCTCACTACGTAATACAAATACATTATACACATTGTTTGTACTTCAAAAAAGTAATTAATTTTGATAATTTAAACTTATTATAGAAAATGTACAATTCTTCTTCGGAGGTTAACAATGAAAATCATCTCAAAATGGACCCGAACTAATTTAAATAGTATGCACGGAACAACAAAGGATATAAATGGGCGATACTATTGTTCACTCTGCGAAAAAAGTTACGTGTATATTAATTCTTTAAAACATCACATTGACACCCATCACCTCAAAAAAACTTATCCATGTCCAATGTGTGAGAAACGTTTCTTGTCTATGAAGTATGTCAAGATACACCAACAAATACACACTAGAGAGAAACCCTACAAGTGTTTAGTTTGTTGCAAAAAATTTTCAGATGGAAGTGCTTTTAAATCACATGGTGCTACTCACTCCGACATAAAACCATATAAGTGTTCGCAATGTGAAACATACTTTAAGACTATACAAGCAAGATTTAGGCACACAAAACATTTTCATAAGAATCGTAACCTTGGATTATTTAAATGTTCACTTTGTGAAAAAATTTGCACGACAAAACCTATCCTTGAAAGACACATTCGAACACACACTGGTGAAAAGCCTTACCATTGTTATTTTTGTGAAAAATCATTTGCTTGCTCTCCAAATAGAAGCTGCCACATGACGTTCAGTCATTTGAAAGAAAAATTTAACTTCTGTAACATGTGCGACAAAAGTTTTAGCACATCAAATCATTTGACAAGACACATGCGAACTCACACGGGAGAAAAGCCTTACAAGTGCAGCACTTGCAATAAAATGTTTGCGACAGCATCCTCTCTGAAAAGTCACGTGGCAACCCATTCGCAAGAAAGACCGTACAAATGCACATTATGTGAAAAAAAATTTAAAGTAGCCACAAGTTTGATAATTCACAAGAAAGGGTGCCACAGTAATGAGCGTCCTTATGTATGTTCATTATGTCCAAATGCATTTAAATTTAAAAATACATTAAAGCGCCATGAAAAAACACATTCAGTCGAGAGGATTAATTGTTCATTCTGTGAAAAAACATTTACAAGAATTGAATACAAACAGCGACATGTGAAAAGATGTCATACACATGAGAAAAGCGCATTGCATTAAGTTGTACATCTATCTAAAGCTGTGTTAAGATGTAAAATGCTACTATCACAAAACTGTTTGGTCTGCAAACTGACGTCTGTGAGCTGAGTTGACACTTCACTGCACATTCGGAGCTGTAAGCTGTAATGAATACATTTTATATACATAAAAATGTATCTGTATTAAGTTGTATATTTATATATTGTTGTCTCCTTTTAAGTTACTCTTCGCTCTGCTCCATGTTTATAGAAAATTGTCAAACACAATACGGCCCTGTATAAAATTTAACTCTTCTTATCAGCTCACTAAACTATGAAATTCTATTTTAAATTCTCCTCAGGGAATTTTCCTTTTCTACCATTCCCCACTTTTTGTAATGGTGCGTTCAGTGTTTCACGTTACCAATTTACCAATACTGTCATTCAATTATCCCAAGTTTTTCCTCGTGGTGTTCTCACCAAATTCTCACTCAGGTGGTGTGAACAGCATTAAAATTTTGGGTATTAACATTTAGTTAATATTTCATAGCCCAAACACATTTTGATATGTGATAAGCAATTTTCATTTATATGCCAATTCACATCATGTTATGCGAATCAATATTTGCAATTAGTAAATTATTTGCAATAATTATAATTTTCATTCTCATTTAATGTTGAATGTTGAACAGATGTTAAATACAAACAGCAACATGTGAAAAGATGTCATACACATGGGAAACCTCATTCATGCTACTTTTGTGAAAGACGATTTTTTTCGAACTCTGATCTGGAAGTTCATGTTGAGTTGAGTACCACACCATATCAATCCCTGCAGCTTAACAGATTTCATAGCATGCTTGTTTGTTGGTTAATTAAGGATCATCTACATATACCATGTGTCATAATAAAGTCATATATTCCGTGTCGCATTTTGCAGCAACAAATTTATGTTGCTTGAAAATGATAAGCAACAGTTGTTTTGAATAATTTCAAGAAGAAAGTCGATTGTTCCAAATATCCTTAACTTTTTATTTGGGACAGGATTATATTGTTAAAAGTAAATCAAGTTCGTTTTGAACTCAACTGTCATATCGTGGACTGCAGATAACAAAAAGAGAGTTCAGAGATTGTTGAGAATTGTAAAAAGGAATATTGATTCTATTGTATGTTGAAATCTTAATTTAAAACGAAATCCAAGATATCATCAGACAACAAAGATACTCACTCTTACTGCCATTCTTAACAATTTCTCAAAACTCCTTTTCGACGAAACCCAACTTACTGGAATAACAAAACTCTAGTGTTAATAATGTAAACCGGTTACGCTCGCTTTTCATACATCATACATTGCGGTGTTTAGTTCTGTCTCAAAAATTGTTCAAGTTCTCCACTCTAGTAAAACTATAAGTAATGAAATGCAAACAAAATAATAGAGTAATAGTGCCCTGTCGCTGTCTACAGCCTTGTACCTGAGAGACCTTGTTGTTCTTATAGCCTGGAGGGTGAAACGGTCTCTCATGTTTCATGTATAATTTCCTACCTTTCCTGTCCTACTAAAGGTGTGTATTTACTATAACGGCATACTATACAAAAAACAGTTTACTATTTCAATGATCTATTTATAAGGAATTTGGGCTACATACTTATTCCTTTTGTATTGACGATTTACCAAGTATTTTTCCTTATTCAGCAGATATCGTATCACAGCCACAGCACATGTTACACAAGCAACGTAACTATATAGCTACTTTAAATTATTTTATCGGTGAAAATGGATCTGCAAGCAAGGTAATAACTAACAGAAATTGTATTCAATATTTAATAGCAATTGATGTATTACTTTGGATTTAACCGCTTTCCGATAGTTTTACAAACATTTTAAATTTTTGAAATTATATTCATAGCAATAATAATAATCCAAATTTGAGACTCCTAATAAATTATTAATATTGTGGCTGTGATACGATTCGTATCACAGCCACAACACATGTTGTACAAACAACTTAACCATTTATTCTAAATTATTTTATAGGTGACACTAAAATGGATTTTAAGGCAAGGTAAAAAATGACAAAAATTATATTCAATATTTCAATATTTAATATCAGATGTATGTATTATTTCTTGTTAACCCGCTTAGCCACATTTTTACCTTCGGAGAAATATTATTAATAAAAAATAAAATAAAATTGTTTTCTTCCGCTCTCTACCAATTGATTGATTGCATTAATTTTAATGTTTTATTAATTATTTATTGATTTATTTTATTATATTTTAACTTCCTTAATTTTTAACAAAGTAAATAATTGTAATCTAAAGATCCCCAATATCTAAAAATCACTTAAATGTAACTCTAAAACACAGATTGCTAATAGCAATCCGTGTGCAATTGTTAAAAACAATTAAGTATCGCTATATAGTAATTTGCCATATAGCGATACTTAATTGTTTTTTACAATCATGCATAAGGAATATCATAATAACTAAAAGACAACCTGTGTTTTTGTAAATGATGCTCAGTTTTTTTCAAATCCGTAAATTATGAACTTCATTCTTGTAAAACTATATAAGGGAATACAAATATTCAAATTGTACTACAAAAAGTAATCAAAGTCTGATATTTTAAATTTTTATAGAAAATGCTCAATTATTCTTTCGAGGTTAACGCCGGCAATCATCTCAAAATGGACCCACACTAATATAAAACATATCAACAGAACACAAAAGGATTTACATGGACGATACAACTGTTCACTCTGCAAAAAAAGCTATCTGTCTATTCATTCTTTAAAACGCCACAATAATAGTCATCATCTGAAAATAACTTATAAATGTCGAATTTGTGAAAAACGATATACGTCTCTGTGGAATGTCAAAAAACACCTAAGGTTACACAATGGAGAGAAACGAACGAACCTCAAATTATTTAAATGCCCACTTTGTGAAAAAACTTACGCGACAAAACCTATCCTTGAAATACACATTCGAACGCACACTGGTGAGAAACCTTTCCAATGTTATTTTTGTGAAAAATCATTTACTTGCTTTGGCAATAGAAGTGCTCACATGACATCACATCATTTGAAAGAAAAATTTCACTTCTGTAACCTGTGCGACAAAAGTTTTAGCCATTCAGGCAATTTGACAAGACACATACGAATGCACACTGCAGAAAAGCCTTACAAGTGCACCACTTGCAATAAAATGTTTGCGGAAAACAGCTCTCTGAAAGATCACGTGGCAACCCATTCTCAAGAAAGACAGTACAAATGCTCCTTGTGTGAAAAAAGTTTTAAAGTAGCCTCAAGTTTGAGAATTCATAAAAAATGGCGCCACAGTTATGAGCGTCCGTACGTATGTTCCTTATGTCCAAATGCATTTAAATATAAATCTACATTAACACAACATGAAAAAACACATTCATGGAAGAGGAACTATAAATGTTCATACTGTGACAAAACATTTTCAAGCATTGACTGCAGTCGGATTCATGTTAGAAGATGTCATACACATGAGAAAGATCATTCATGCTTGTTTTGTGAAAAACGATTTTTTTCCTTCGCTGAATTGGAAAGTCATATAAAGATTCACACGAAGGAGAAACCATACAAATGCTCAATTTGCCATAAAAGTTTTTCAAATCAACGTGGCCTTTCCGTTCATTTAAAAGGACATAATTATAATAATTGAAGATTTTTTTAAATATATTCTTTTTACAGAGTAAAGCACCTACATTAGACAAGTTTACATATATCCTCTTCATAGAATAAAAATTATGCAAATCAACCCTTTTTGTAATTTTAATGTTTGCACATTCGTTGTATCACCAAATTAGAAATTTTTATTTCATTATTTTCTGGTTTCTTTGATCATATTGCTTGATTTTTGAATTTTTTTTAAAAGTATAATTTTTTTTATGGTGCAAAATAGCGAATAGCGTATTAATCTTTAAGATTTTCAACTTATACTTTCTAGTTATAAAAGATTTAAAATTGATTGTATTGTGCATAGGAACAAAAATATTATCTAACGAAGACTAACTATCTAACATTTAAAATGTCTAAAATTGGCTTCCTGAAAAATAAAGCAGGTGTACTACCCAAGGAATATAACAAATTTTTGAGTTACTCATCTTTGCTTCTTGAATGCTCTACAACATATAGTAATTTTTATGCAATTAATGGAAGTAATAACTGCAGTGTAAATCGTGCCATACCATTTCTCGTATAATTAGAACTGTCTCTTGTATGAAGAAGTTTCTCGATTCGTCCTACATACTATCCTTGAGTTTAACTCTAATAATCCGTCATAGTAACTAGTTGCACCAAATGACTGCAACAGGAATTACTCAATAAAATTAATCGCCACATTTCCAAGGTCTCTAAATATTTCATCATATACGCCTCCAAATATTTACTGCAGAATTGTTATTTAATTTGTAATTTCATTTACTAGAAATTGCTATCATATTTAAATTGGTCTTTGATGTTTGAATATGTGTTTCAAAAAAGTCTTATTCATTACCAATTAATTTAATTAGTAAGCAGTAGTAAAGACAATTACGGTTTTCGTTAATGAAATTTGATTCAAAAGCATTTTATTAGTTTTTATCAAAGCATCTATAATTAAAATCTGTTTTTATTATAGACACCCTCATTGTCGTAGCATGGAGTTAGTTTCGGGTTGTGGTTGGGCAAACTTCCAATAAGAGAAATAGATGTGCTTTTGAAAGGTTAATTTGCTGATTCACAATAATTGTAATTTTCTGTCGCTCATTGGCGGATCTAGCACTAGGTTTTATAGGTGTAGTCACCCCCCCTTGAAATCTGAACGTACACCAGATTAGAAGGCGTAATTCCCAAAAAGAGGGCATTTTGGAATGAAAGGGCAAAACCCCCAAAAATTTCAGCACCACGCGCGAATGTGATGCATTTCTAGACGACCTTTGCTAAAAATGGCTCAAATTTCGAGTATTGTTAGTCGTCTTAATCTTAAAAATCGACAAAGTTATTTCCTATATTTTAAAAATGCGACAACTTGATTTCCTTATTCATAAAAAGCGACAAGTTGAGGTTGAGGAAGCCTTTGTCGCTTTTTGTGATTAAGGAAATCAACTTGTCGCTTTTTAAGATTAGGACGACGATATGTACCTTATATATGGTTTTTGCCAACCCCAAAATCGATTTCTGGATACAGCCTTAATTCTAAGTGATAATGCATGTGAATGGAACACTTGAAAAATCCTAGATCCTCCACTGGTATCTCTTTGTATTATTTTTCATATCTAAATAATGGCAATTTATCAAGCAGTAATCATTCTGCTGTTGTTATTCCGCTTACAATTGAAGAAAAAGAAACCAAGTCCAACGCTGCAGTGCCTCTCCCGATCAATCAATTAATCAGGAAAAAAGGTTTTGGTCAGCAATCAATATATATTTCCAAGCATGTCATGATATTCACAGTATGTAGTGTGTTACTTGGGTAATCACTAATCACATTTGTCTCATTCTGACTACTGATATTTAAACCACAATAATTTACAAAGCGGGCGTTTGAGAGTAATTGTTTCAACTGGCTATGATTAGTGCGACATCATGCAGTAAAAATCTCGGCGACCTACTGCTGCCTGAGAATTCTATGTAATAAGAATATTAGTAGTTAATCATTTTATACACACATCAAATTAAAATTCGATTTTGGAGGTCAGATAGTGTTTATCTAGTTTAAAATTTTGTTATTGTGTAAGAGCATTATCGTGTTCAGCTAACAAATTGAACAAACTAACAACAAACAGCGAAAAACAAGTAAAAATATATCAAATTTGCGTAGCGGTAAAATTTTGGCTACTTTGTATATAAAAGAGTAAAATAATTTTGCCCGTTAATTTTGCATTTTTCAATAGTAAGTCACATGCCCTAATGCCGCTGCCTACAGCCTTGAACCTGAGTGGCATTTATGTTTTATAGCCTTGAGGGTAAAACGGTCTCTCATGTTTCCAGTATAATTTCCTACCCTTCTTTCCTAGTCTACTTATAATAGGCACCCTGCACTATGTGAAATCCTACGTTGAAAGTGATATTAAATCCCTGCAGTAATATACAAGGGATTCGCGGTACACCATATGTCACCGAGGTGTTGAAT
>JAQFYB010005750.1:0-13465 GCA_034694085.1 Pogonognathellus longicornis | reverse complement strand
GTCATCTCATTATTCGCATTGCCTTCTAACCTTTCAGAATAACAAAAGGACATTTAAAAAAAAATGGACTATAGGTAGGCACAAGATTAAATGTTAATTAGTGGTAAAATGTTGTAGTTTTATTCAATGACAAACTAAAGTACAAAGTGTAGGTTCTAATAGGTATTTTAATACGTTTGTAATTGAAGAAGTTACCTATTCATAGATCCTACAATCATCATAATCAGTGTATGGTGTATACTGTGTAATGTACTTAAAACTGGCACCATTGCGCATTGATTCCACATTTTTAAACGTTGAAACAGAATTTTCAAAAACTTTTAAAGCTCCTAGTACACATGAATTGGAACATAGGATATTCACAGTATCTGTATAAAAATATTTTGCATTCACCTTCTATTTTGTCTACCTAGTAGTGGGTACTCTAAAAGTAAATGGTTGGTGCTTATTGCTTTTTCAATTTAATGTTCTGTTTCTGTTGCTGTCTAATGTGTTCTCAGTTTGTGGCTGAGCCATTACGATTTCTCAATTTGGAAATTCTACGTATTCCGACTTCCTTACACCCACTCTATTCAATTTTCTGTGTAAACTCTGTTAGGGGGAATGGGATGAGAAAATATTCTTAAAGTGAAAATACGTTGATTAAATGTAATATGTGTAACAATGCTTATGGAATCTGTATTTTTCTCGTATTAGCTACCATAGCCAACGTATTAACAAAACCTTCAGCCAGGTTTAAATAAACTGTGCCATTTTACTCGGATGAAAATTCGTTCATCTAATGTAAAAATACAGGCATTTTCATTTAAACCTGTCTGAGGGATTTGTTATTAAATAAACTACCGTTTCCATGAATGAGCTTTAATGTGAATGTAAAATGTAATGCAGTATGTGTGAAAATTCATGTACAAAAAAATGGATTATTTATCTCATGTCTGAACAAGGTACTTTCAGCTTGCACCCATCTCATACAAATACAATGAGTACGACAGGTATTACTGCATACATAAGCTCATTGCTGAATACCGTACTTATTCCGTTTCTCATTTTTCAATTCGTAGAACGTGTGAGGGCATGAATAATAAATTAGAAACTGACTAACGCTCTATGCTATTACTTACGATAAACGTGCAACTATTAGTAGAATGCACACATAAACTGTTTACGTTTTAGGTTTTACTTAACAATGTTTGCTATGTCAATATTAAAATACTCACCTTCGTCGCAATAATGTCATGTATTTTGAAGCGGTTTAGTACCTAGTAAATCCACCACTAGCACTCATCGTCAGCATTGAGAGTATAATATGTATGCAGAAGGTAACATTATAATTTATTTGAAAAAACTCTTAATGTTACTCTATTCACAAGTTAATTTTGTTATTTAAAAGTTTCATCTGTCATATCCTCATATCAAATCTGATACCTGACTTTCATGGAAAATAATTACGTACAATGGTATAGCTAAAGCTTTTACCTGTATAGGTAATAGCTTTAGCTAACATCATGTTAACTATTACAATTACAGTTCAAAACAACTTCCTGAATTTGAAATCAATAACCATTCATGAGAGTTTAGTATATCCTCTTTGTTAGAAATACAGATATTTGCATCGACCACGCATTTCGATATGGTAAACACAGATAGAATACTTTTATTTATTTATGTACTGTGGAAATGACATTTACAAGTAATGGTGTAGCATACCTAAAACTAATGGTGTAGTACATTACATTTGACTATAAGTCGTACTAATTTGCTTTTATGTTTGAAGTTCAGTTAACTCTACGGACACAAACGGTACATGTGAAAACACAGTATTTCACTTTTCCAATTTGCTACGCCTTCATAGTTCATAGCTTTTCATTGCTTATTGGCAACGATTTGGCTACCTTACTGTGCATGTTAAAAAGTCACTTCATTTCATGACACACAGACACAGCTGCAGGCTAAATTGGAATCTGTCTCGGCTGCAATCTGCAACTGGTATAAATAAATGAAGTGGAAAACCTACGCAAGCGGTGACTCTTAACGACGATGTTGTTCTACTAAAATATTGAGCACAGTAATGTATATGGCTACATTTTAAAACGCCATATGCCTTGCCTTGTGTATACTGTTCAAGTCGATATTTCATATCGCAACAATACATTCAAGCTTAATTTTATGCATGGAGTAGCTTGCAAAATGAACAACACTTTGTGTCAAGTATACATTCACAGGCTAAACAGCAGACTTACTCAGAAAAACTATTTGTAACTTAAGACTCCAAAGGCATTATGAAAATTGGGAAATTATCTTCCCAGCACAGCAACAGAGTCTCAGAACCAGAATGCCATAGATTGTAAGAGTGCGGAGAAAGGAAAGAAAAGCTTCACATCTTTCGCCAACCTATTAACAATGAATATTGAATTCTTAGCAGAGGAATGTGCATTCAAGCAGCTAAAATTTCCCTTTGAAGCACTCAACTAAAATTGAATCCCATTAGCACACAATGGAACCATTGACACTTAAAATCACAGCTTTGCTTTTTTGCTTTCGCACAAAGCATTCTCCTCCGAAAAATAATGCCAACATAGCCTTTTCAATTTCAGTTTCCATTCTCAATCCACATTAGTTTTGCTCTCGAAACTGGAACGAAGTACCTTTTCCAAGTAGCCGTAAGAATAAATATTACATTTGCATTCTATTGCTTGACTGAAGTCCATAAAGTAAACTAACAGTTGTCTGTGCATGTCAGATGCATTGCATGCTTCTTAAACACAATTTCTAGGCTCAAACTGTCTGTTGGCGATGATTGGAAAGTAATGGCTGTAGAATACTTGTGTACATTGTGTAATACTTTGTTAATACTTTTAGATACTTATGTTCGGAAACTGAACGAACAGTTGTAGTGGTACTTACTTCTAAACTTGGGATATTGCTTTTTTCTTATACCAAAAACGACATTATTACACCGTTGTACCTATCGGTTATGTTATGTAACATCAAGAATCATGGATACTAATATATTAATATATTTGTTGTTCACATACAGCATCTTTAAAAAGTGGATTAAGTTTGCGAAACTTCTTTTTTATTTATTTTCTATTCATCCCTATGATCATGTTCCAGCCAGCACAAAGGGTCTATATACCAATATATTACAGTAAGTAGGTGCATGAGCAAAATTATGTGGCAGATGTAATTACATGAATACCTAACTGCACAGCCGTATCCAGAAATCGATTTCGAGAGGGGAAAACTCTAAGTATGAGGTACACATGTATTAATAATCGCGTGACAAATTTCGACATTTTTTCCCCTTTCAAAGGCAAAATAACCTCTTTTTGGGGTTTCGGGAGAGGCAATTGCCCTATTGCCCACCCCCTGAATACGGCTATGTCTAACTGTAATTACTATTTTGTAATACAAAGCTGGAGCAGGGATTATAAAAAAAGTTACTTTCGTGGTATTGATTTGATATCAACACCTGTACAAGCAAAGTACACCAGGATAATTCATTCGTTTTCTGTTCTTTCAACAATGCGGTCCCATCGAAGTTCATTCTCAATATATTTGGCCTTCACGGTCTTTGCGTGGGGATGCCTTGCATTTACTCAATCAGGTGAGAATTTTTTCCCAAAATGATACAAATACTGCAAAAGACAAGATGCTGTAAAGAATCTTAACCTAATTACATCATCCAATAATTGTAATTATATTTATGTATTATCTGAATTACGTTTTTTTAATAAGCTCCTGTCGAAACGAGCTCTGATATTAATCCGATACTGGATACACTTTTTCTGGACTGGATGAAGACACAACAAAGTGCCCAGCCGGAACCAGTGGCCAATGACGATTCAGAAACAGTGCCACAAGTGGACAGTCCAACTGCCACTGAGCCGCCACAAAGTCTTCCTCAACAACCACCAGCAGAAGTTCCAGCGGCTCCTACTGCTGCTGTTAATCCATTTTTACCTCCATTTGCCCCAAATCCGTTTTTTCCTCAACTTCCCGTAAATCCAGCTTTGGGGAGTTTACCTCCTTCCCCTTACTTGGACCCGATGATGTTAAATCCTTATTTGTATCCATACAGCCCATTCAATCCTTTCGGCCCATTCCCCATGAAAATCAAGAAGAAGAAGGTCTGAAGTTTAAGTGCTCTTGGAAGAGCTCCAAAAATAGAATACCTATAATCGTAGGTATTCATTAAAGACATCGATTGCTGATAATCTCATGCAGAGCAGTTTGAATTTGAAAAACACAGTTGATTAATTTCGATTACATATCCTTTCTCACACAGTTTTGTTTGTATCAAGATTACAGTTTCTTTTATCAAAATAAACTGAATGATTATGTTCACATGTACCTACCCCATTCATGGAAATTTATTTAAGCAAATCTATATCGTACTTGGTGGAAATCCTACTCTTTCTAGTATGTATTTCTTTCTTTCACTAGTGGAAGTAGTAAATAATTGTTAATAAAAGAAATCTCAGCTAATCATGTACTCGTATTTGTAGTGTATACCTACATTAGTCTTAATAGTCGAAATCTTGTACTTCAATGCAATATATTTCAAACTTCAAATGCAAATCCATTTTTCAAAAAAACTCAGGAGGATGAACATATAATCTGAGTACACGAGTACAGGTAGTGCAACAAACTAATTTTTATCAAGCTAACTCAGACAATAAAGTAAGCTATAGAAGAAAGTGCATTAGCCTTATAGTGCTCGATCTGCTTACTTTTAATGAACTTCTTTTACAAAGTTTGAAGTTAAGGCAAGTCATAATTCGAGGGCTTTCTAAACTTCATATATAAAGGGATTGCGATTGTAATTGGTAGCGCACAACATTATACCTATTGCACCTACTATTGATAATTAACAGTCTTTTTCAATCCAAACTCATTTCAGTTTCCAACAACATTTGTGAATGTGCATCGAACACAGTGTTCTGTATTCGATGGTGAATGTGTAGCTGTACGAAATGTTAGCGAACATGAGAATTTTCCCTGTATAATTAAAAATGCTCATCTTAAGCCGTCAAGGGGAATATCAAGTTCAAGTACAATATGCCTCCTTTTTTAAGTTCCTTATGTGTTACATGATGTTATAAAAGCTGCATTGTTATGCTCTACATAGGAGGTACTATTGTTATTTTAAGCAGAGTCTGCACATGCATTGTCAATATATTTTTAACAGATCCAGATGAGAGAAACAGAAAATTGGAACATATTTTTTCTCCTGTTCGTTCGTCCTAGTACAAAAAATTGTTCCTGGAACTGTATTTTATGTATAAGTACGCAGTACGCATTATGACTATCAACCGATTGTATACTGTGTACACATAAATAAAACGTGCATGTCTTTACTCTCTACTATAGCTATCTGCATAAAATACATACATGATACATTACATAAACCCGTACCTCTTTGAGGATGACAATAGTTTATTAACAAGTGGAAATCCCTTTTTACTATTAAGTTAATGGGTAGACGGTAAGAAGACCTTCATTCTATTATTCAATGAATAGAAATGGAATGTAATGCCTTGATAAGACTGTAATGATGACTGTTAATGAATAAAACTCTTGAGGGTTACAATAGCCATTAATCGTATACATATTAAACTGGCAAAATCGGAAACAATTCTACTGTTCATAATTGATTCAGAGCTGGCATAACATGACCACTTGCTTTACACTAACTTAAGGCTGTATCTATATTCAAACTTATGGTTTTTGTATCCACACCAAAGATTGTTGTCACAAAGTACTGATGATAGATGCATATTACATATAAGTTTGGCCGATAATAAGTCATTCAGCTTCAAAGGGGACTAAACAAAATTATTAGTAGACGACACAATTCGTATGTCGGACAGATGTGTATACTAATGTCATTAGGATAGTACATGCATACTGCGCAAACAAAAAGCACTAGAATGTAGAAATAAGCTTACGATAAAAAACCTGCTGTGAAATCAATTTTACACTAAGTTTCGGGAGCTTCTTAATGTGTAAGCTATTGAGCAATTAAGGGCAATAGGCTTTAACTCAAAGTAACATCAAATAATCGCAGTCAACTAAAATTTCAATGTCATAAAAATCCGACAACACAATTCTCAGATCGTAAAAATCTAACAACTCATTTTCCAATATCATAAAATAACGACCACTCGATTCCTATATCGTAAAAACCGACAAAAAATTTAACATACGGGGCCAGTATGTTTGATCCTAGATGTCCTGTGTATGTTAAGTTGTCGGTGTCACTCTCTAATTTTAAGATAAGTTGAAACCTTTGCTTTTGGAAGTACAACTCATCATAGCTCTATGCAATTACTCATGTATTGACTCGTACGTAATATCTAGTAATATGAATGCCATAAGCAAACAGATTATACATACTACAGTATTCACACTTTTACGTCTGCTTGTGAGTGTCTAATTGTGTTTTGCACTTGACATTATGAGTGTTTCTTGAAATAATGTCTTCTTTTAACGACAAACTAAAGCCTTAGTTGAGAATTATGTCCCATCAATAAACGTAATAAACCTATATACCTATTATAGGTTTCTACTTCACTATTTTGGTCAAATTACCAATAAAAAAACTGTGAGAACGTACAGATAGTAACAATTTATTATCCACAAATGCCACCAATCATTAAAACCAGGGTATAATTGCTAAGTACGATGTAATGAAGCACCATTATTGTTCAGTTAAGTTTATTAGTTTGCTCTGAATTGGTATTCAGCCATATCAAATGAAATGAGTTAATAGACATATTGCGCAATGGTTTTACTGCATGAGCAATTGTATTTGATTGACGTTAGTAAGGTAAGATTTACTGTATGACAATATCTTAACAAACTAGCTATCCCATGTCGATTAAGAAAGGATAACTATAACTATGTACTTATAATGATAATCGTCCTACCATAATGGTTACAATTGCAGTTAGTTTATTTCATACTGTCAATGACATGTTGTGTCAGATATGTACCTAAATAGCAATAATTACTATATAGGGAACAGTGGATTTAACTATTTGTGCATCAAATTGTTATTGCAGAACAAAACAATAGTCGGGTATCATTTCGTTTAGTTGAATCGGGTTGATACCGGATTAAACGTACATTGAAAAATATTATCTATAGATTTACTGATTGGATTCCCTACCCTGACTGTAACATGGACGTATATTGAAGGAGAATTATAGGAGAAAAGCAAAACATAATCCCATTAAATATGGAAACAAATGCTTAGAATGTGTAAACGCACATCATGAAAAGCAGTATAGTTGTTTGTGCATTCAATTCAATGTTTCAGTAATGATTTAGGAAGTCTAAAGTGAAAACTGGATAGTACAGCAGTTTATTATCATGAGAATATTTGTTAAGAAACCCGAAAGTTGTTTCCGCAAAACACAAAAACGGAACAAGGCCTTGTACATTTGAGCGGACTGAGCCGACATCACCAACACAGTGTTTTTACTACGGGTAATAAATTTTGAATGCAATTCTCGGTATAAGACCGTCATTTTTTCAATTCTCCGCTTCATTGAGACTAAAACTGCTTTGGTAAGTAAAAGTAACCTAGATTCTGTTTCTAGCTGATTAAGCAATATGCCTCAGACTACTACAACAGAATACACAGACTACCATCGCAAGGCCATAAATGTTCTCAGCTGGCTTTCCGTTTCTGTAACTGAAGTTGTGCTGGACAAGAATGGAATATATAAAGTAAAGCCTGGTCATTGGATTGGAAAATTTCTTTATGTATTCGTAACTTTGAATACAACAGCAAAACTTGTGTATTTACTTTTACTTGTTAATGGCTATTACGGCCCTGTGGAATTCCTTGACAAAATGTCAGCTCTACTTTGGATTCTCATGTGTGGAGAAATATGTCAAGAACTAAATCTGTGGACGCGACCGTATCCATTGTTTGAAATCCTTGCTCAATTATGGAAATGCGAAAATGAAATATTTTGCAAGCTTGGAAAACCGGAAGCGTTGAAAAGAAAGTTGAAAACCATTAATTGGCATACTGTTCTCATTCACATGTAAACATTTCCATGAAAATTATTTTTTATACTATTGCATCTTCTATACTACGCTATAAAGTTTTATATCTCCTAAATTCTGAAAAAATGTAATGTATTTTGTCTGTAGAGCCATTTGTGTTGTTGGAGATTCTTTCATGGTCATCCAATTTCTTGCTGCTCCCAAATACTCTTGTTATACATACGCTGCATTTAAAGAAGAAGACGAGTTTCTGCTAATAATATTTGCTATACATGAGTTTCTGTTTATCTGGCAAGCATGGAATGGATATGTTAGTGTCGTGTGTATTAGCTCTATCAATGCTGCTGAACTCACGTACACAATACAAGCCATGACAGAAACTCTGAACTCGTTAAAAGATATTAATCCCACGGGTCAAGAAGTAATATCAACAACACCAAATGGCAAACAGAAAAAGGAAGAGTCTGTGGCAACCCAGAATTTGGGGCCAACCTTAACAACCTTAAAGGCAGTTAGAACACTAACAAAGAAGAAAGTCTTGGATCCGAAACATATTGCCCCAGGCACCTCGTATGATATAACATCCCTGCTTTGTGATTACAAAAAACTTATGCTCATTGCAGATCAGCTAAACGGTTGGGTTGCTTACAAAATTGTCGGTGTACATACAGCTGGATACGGCCAATTCATTTCCGATGTTTTTATGACCATACAGTTGCTCAAACTCCCAGAGTTCGACATTGTCTCTGTAATGTGGTTTCTCGAAGATTCTTTGGCGTGTCTTTTAATGTTGTTCAGAATGTTTACAATCATGTCTAGAGTTCAACCTGCCTCTCAATCTTTTGTAAATGCCTTTAAACACTACCTTGAGTTTGAAAATCCAATAAGACATCAATTAAGAAAAGTATTGAATACATTGCAACTTGTATCTGTTAAATTAGGACCATGTCCAGTCACCCCACATACAGTTGGAGCCGCTATGATGATGATAATGAATTATTATGTATGTGTTGCATTGTGGCCAGATTCTTAATTGTTGTAATTAAGTATTTGTTTCATATTGTAATAATGCATAGGTAGTATTTATGTCCTCTTTTTTGCTTGTATATAATAAGTAAAAAAATGTAATTTAAATCCAGGGTCTCAATTTAGTAAGCACGGTCTGCAAGGTTAATGGTGAAACTCAGCATTGTTTCAATCAGATTTAAAATTAAATGATAAAGTGTGATAGTGATAAGTAACTTAACTAAATGTATCGTTGACATTACATTTTGCATTTATTTGACTCGTAAAGTTTTATAGCACTGTCATTAAACTAACTACAAACAAAGCAAAACACACAATACACTAACACTTGGTTTGGTAATGTATACGCAATGTACCTAGTCCCTTATAAAGTAAGTTGAATAATTCGTAGTTCTGGAGAGTTAATTAGCTTTGTGTATTTTCCAGATGGCTTACCTACTTAGTTATTACCACAAAGCTTATTAGCATGTAATAGTGCATGTGGTGTTTTACAAACAGACATTTTGCTGCACCATTCTCTTATCTTGATCGTTATTATCTATACTCACCATTTTTAATGAGTAGCAAACACTAATGTGTATTAGACAAGCAACGATTGTTTTACCAAGTATGATTAATATAATATTTATCATGTGACAAAGTAAAATTTAAAATTGTTCTGGTGTTTACTATATAGAGCTAACTGTGTGTGTGTGGAAATTTCACTTTCGTCACTGTTATTCAGGCAATTACTTAGGTTAATAAGTTACTTAGGTAAGGTCCTATAATATTTTAATGTACTCACATATATTTCTTTGTTATACGAAAGGTATGATTCAAAAAGGTAAGATAAGGTTTTATTCTCAATTTTGAGATTTGTTTTTAACTCTCGTAAAAGTATTAAAAAATGCAAACGTGTGTATGTAGGCAAATAAATAATTTATTAAAGGGTCAAATCAACGTGATATTCCGATTGATTTTGGTTTGTAAAAAGGTCGATGTCCTGCAATGCCCCTAGCACAATGATACACATACATAATATAACATTATATAGCTACGAACCACTGCCATTCTGAGTAATATGGAACTTATATGGAACTCAATTCTAACTGTCTTTTTCAATTAATAATGCGAAGGATTGTGTATTAATAGTTTCCTGCACGAAACTTTATTTAGATTGAAAATTGCGTGATGGATCCTTGCACTAAATCACCAATACGTAACGCTACCGTTGAAGATGCGAAACAAATATTAGAAATATACTCTCCACATATTACCAACCGGTTCACATCTTTTGAATTTGACGTTCCGTCCGAAGAGGAGATGAAGACACGCATAACAAGCACTCTGCAGAATTTCCCATGGCTTGTTTACGAAACAGAAGATGGATTAGTTGGAGGTTATGCATACGCCTGCAAACACAGAGTTCGGGCTGGTTACCAATGGGCTGTTGAGGTTGCCGTGTACATCTCACCCACTTGCAGTCGTTTAGGAATTGGATCAAAGTTATATGATGAATTATTAAGAATTTTGGTGAGACAGGGATATTTCAAAGCACTAGCTATCATAGTAGGTGACACAAACCAAGGTAGTGTTAAGTTTCATGAACGGCAAGGCTTTGTTTTTGAGGGACGTTGGAAAAATGTGGGCAATAAATTCGGAAAATGGGTGGATGTTTCATGGTACACCAAAGATTTGCAGGTTTTAAGAGATAATCCCGATATACCTGTACCCTATTCTCAATTGTCATTGTAAATTATTTCATTAAGTCCAAATTAAACTCGATTCTTCTTGTATACATAACCTGAAGCGACATTGTTTTACTTATTACGAAGCATGTACCTATAGTACTATTTGTATTGTAACTTTGTAACTAGCATGGCAAATCCATTTTATGAGTCCGAGTATAATATACCTCTAAAAATCGCACATCAGCCACAATTATTTATTATTAATATTATTAGTGTTATTAGTGTTTCAGAATTGTATACTAAAAGCAATAAGCAATACACATTGAAAATTAAGAAAATACCTACATGCACCATACACATACTATCTGAAATAATAAACCTTACATATGCCCTACATACTACATACCCATTCCTTGTGCTGACATACCTACCCTTATTCATGTGAACCAAAAATTATTACACTAATTTTAATATCCAAAGGCTCAAAAATTGTCATACTGCAAAACATAAATTTTAGGTCATGCACTTGTGTGGCTGAGATGCAATAGCCGAGTTGCCCAACAAAATTGAGCAAAACAACGTAACAAAGTTAAAAACAGAGAAGACGTACATGACAACTGTATTACATACAACATTTGCTACCACCATCACATCCATGCACAGAGAACAAGATAAGTTTGTACCATCTTATTTAGCCTAAAGCTTTTTAGCCTTGTATATTCAATGCACACTGCATGTAAAAATTTTAGTCTTTTCGCTTCGTCTCTTTCTATACAGAGAAATCATACAATCAGCCACTATATACCACAAGGGTATTCGCCAAGTTTTTTTTCATTTGTTCGTCTGAGTCAGGAATACGAGACATGAACTAGTAACGATGTTTTCAGTTACTTGACCCGAGGAAACCAAAAACGACTGTAAGAACGTGAACACTGGATTCAATGCAAGTCAAATCTCGGTCGGAATTAATTTTTGATTTTTTCCTGTAGGTGATAAGATAAATATTTTGTTCACGTAAAGGACTTCGACATAAATCTAGTCCCGACGAGAAATGGAACAAGTCATATCTGTACTAAAGAGTTTCACAAAAATCTATACAGCTGTATTTTACTGTATACAGGTAGGTACTGCCAAAGTAAGTGTGTAAGGACTGACAAGAAGAGCACTATGACAAATGAGTTGGTACATTATTCAGAGAGCACGCACACGGATCAAATTGTGAAGACGGATATCCAATATTATTGGAACATGTAGATTCCATTTGTGCAGCTGGTTTGCTATGTATGGAATACAAATGAGATTCCATTGTAATCCTTTTCTGAATTCGTAATACAACGACTCTTATCTTCTAATGTACTAAACATTCAGCAGCTTCTCAAGAGTAGTACGCAATTGTAAACAATTTCTGAAGGATATGTACGTGTTAAGAGTTCACTTTTCATAACTGTTTTTGACATAAAAATAATACAACTTTTTTGCAACTTTACTGAAAGTCAGCATTTTGACAATTGAAAACTGGGCGTACATATAAAGATTAGTTTCCTATGGAGGCAATTACACCGAATCTAAACAGTTGCAATATTTACATTTTGAATTCAACTCAAGGCAATGCATCTGCTCAAAAGTCTCAATATATGTCGTAAATAAGTAAATGTATCGCTTTAGATAACACGATTATTGAACTGGTTGGTACAAATGGTTGTAACAGTGAAATTAGATTTCGAATCCATTTCACACTTGGTCCGACTCTAATCGGGTTTCAAATTAATTTGAGCGTTCTAGTAATAGCTTCCAGCTTACTTATTCTATTAGTTGTGGCTAGAAAGAAACTTCAAGTTTTCAGAACTTGCAAACAAATAGACAACTATACCTATCTATTTTCTAGGAACATGCCCATATTATATCGACTTCGAATTAATTGGTTTTACTTACAGTTACAAGTAATCGTATGCGTAAGATTAAATTAGTATACGTGCTGGCATTCTATATTCCAGTATCATCTCACTCTACACTCTCATCGAACGAAAATTTTGCTACAAAGAGTGGATTCACAGCTGGCTAAGTCGAGAATGGTTACAAATTGAATGAACACCGTAAATTATGCTAATTCCTAACTTAAAAACCACTTTGTATGATTGGTCTACTATCTATTTGCAGTATATTCAGAATGTTTAAATAGATTCCTCACATCCTTCACTAAAAGTACACAAGTTTCTATAATTGAGATAATTAACATCTGTCGTATTTTCAATTAAATACTTTCCATCTGTTTTCCAAACCATAGACCATCAATTTCTTCGGTAACCAGGCTGCTTCGCCCAAAAATGTGCTAGCCTACTATATAGACGTAAAAGAGAGAAAGTTCGAACACATGTTGCATGATCATACCATTTATTTGCGACAAAAGTTACTTTTTACAGTTTGCACTTTAATAAATCCAAGGTTTAGGTACTGAAACAGGATCGTTGTATTCTTATTGCTTGTTTTTTCTTCTAATACTGGAACTAGAAACTATTGTATGCAGCTTCAGTAAATAAAAAAACTAACAGTATTTGCAACTAGTAGTATAGGTACTAGTAGTTGTGCTAACAAAGTAACAAATCACGGAATATGTGGGTGCATCATAAACTAAGGTTCGTCGTGTGTTTTTGGTATATATACCAAACACACACGACAAACATTCATCCATTTGGGTGCATAGAGCAGAATTATATACCATCTTGCCAAAAAACACGAAATAATTTGAT
>JAQFYB010005749.1:0-13465 GCA_034694085.1 Pogonognathellus longicornis | reverse complement strand
CATATACTATAGTTCTAGATACCATACTACTGTACTAGGTACCATAATACTAGTGTTAGAGAATCTGCACAACAGACAGACAGACAGACAGACGTGATCAGTATTATTAGAAAGTAGTTGACACTACTTAATAATGTGAATAGTAATTACCATTATGATGATACGCTAATAGCATAATAATCATCCCATTTTAAAAATAATTAACTTCAGTATGTCTCTATGAGTGTGTATTACGTATGTGCATGCTTTGCTTTACAGCGGATGATTACTTTACGATTTTGCATTGTCTATTGATATGTAATGGGTAATGTCCCTTACAGAAGACCAACATGCATAAAAGGCTGAGTAGTGTTCTTGACAATAAAGTTAAAGTTATGATTTGATATAAATGTGATTTGTTTGCTGTATCATCCACATTATAGAGCAATATATCATAATAACGGTTAAGCACAATCGTACGAGTTTTAATTAGAAATAAAATAATAATTTTGTAGTAGCATACAACCGTTTGTTTATCTTCATTTGCGTACTAGGTATGACCATTTTAATTAGATGCTAGTAAAGTGCCCGTGACTGTGACTTGAAAGGCGTACATCTCTTCCCGAATCAAAAATCGTAAGGCTTTAACTCGAATATCTTCCCATATAGAATTAAGACCAAACCATTTTGTATTTAAACCGGTGTCTTATATTGATGAGTAACTACTAATTGCAAGATACAATCGTCTAGTCGTCGAAATTTTTTGGTTTTATTTTTAAAAAATATGAAGCTTTCTGCTCTCGTTAATAATGAAAAAAACAGAAAAATATCACACAAGGTCGCTTTTCCTATAAATCCACATATTTATTTTGATCATCTTCATTAACGACATTTTTCCTTGTGAAAAACAGAAGTTTAATTTACTACCAGCTCTGTGATTTGATGACTTATTTCATTGTAATTCTTTCTCCGGGATCAAGTTTGAGTAGATTTTCCATGAGAGGAAACAAACGGTGGCTATAAGCGGCCCTTGACCCTCTATACTTCTAAATACAAACAAATAAGAACCAACTTCATGAAATTAGTACTGTCGTTAATAATCATTTTTGAAAACTCTGCAGTAAAAATAGAAACAAAAAATTATTTCACAATCTAATAGTTCTTCGACATTATTGCAGTTTCTATTGCCTATTCTAAACATGAACAATTATTTAAATGAAAATGAACATGTACATTGAAGACAATAAAATATTACAATATTAATATGGAAAACAATCTGTGGTTTAATGTTACGATACCTGGAATGATTTAACATACTGAAGTATAGTGTGATCAAAGTCTGAAGGTCTTTTGGTGAAACCACTAGAAGTGAAGTATTTTGTAGCAGCTTTTACCATCCGTAATCTGAAAGCAAAATCATAGAAAGTTGTAAATTTTAATGAGGCAATTTTATTTTATAAATTTTTTGCATCTTTGCTTTTTAGGAAACTGTCCAAAAATCTGTTCCATCTGAGCAAGCATTTCCAGCGGTGATCCGAATTGTAAAAGATTCTGGCCTTGATACATTAGAAAACAAAGTAGACCAACGCTCCAAACATCTATGGGATAACTGACAAACATTTCTAAATGCGACTCGGGTGGACGGCATACGAAGCAGCAAACTTTACTGTCAATACCAGTACCCTCCGGATCCATAAAAGCTTGTCCGAAATCGATTAAGACTATTTTCGGTCGAATCCATTCACTTCTCGAGTTGTACGTCCATGAACAAAAATAACATTGTCTTGTTTCAAATCGCTGTGAACAATGTGGTGATCGTGAAGAAAATTCACTCCAAGACAGATCTGTTTCACGATTTGCCAAACTTCGTCCTCGGAAAACAGTGTGAAAGATCCTCGGTTCTATTTAACATTCATGAATGCACGCACACAAAAAAACAATTTTAATTTACATCTTCATATTAAAATAATGTAAATAGTTGTTCATCAGTTGATTGCTAAATTGCTATATTAATATTAAATAATTTTATACCAAAAGTGATTGAAGTGTGGGCCCGTACAGTGGGAACTGTAAATATATTTCGTTCTTTGTTCGAAAAGTATTTATCAGTTCAATGCAACTCAAAATTCAAAATGATTTTAAAAGCGTTTTTGTCTAAACACCTGTAAGTTATTGTTCATATTTTTTTAAATAGTGAGCAAATGGTTGAGAATCTATTGGTTGAAGTTGTGAAAATAAAAAATCTTTTAAAGTGTCTATAAACTGGAGACAATAATTTAATTCAAAATGATGCCAATAAAAGAAAAAAATAGTGATAAGAAATATGAATCAAATGTATTAATTATTATTTTTTTGGGTTAATCAAATATAAATGTCACAAACCGTAGGTATAATAAGAATCTCACACTAAAAGTTATTTAATGCAAATAAAGGAATTGAAAATTTTAAAAAGGGACTTACTGGTGTGCATGAGCATTTATTTTCTTCGGTAATTTCAATATTTTCAATTCAGCAAGATCAAAATCCTTCAATTCCATAACCTTCAATGCGCTAATTTCTCGTCTATGAAATAAAACATTTATCAACTCATTAACTTGTTAAAAACATTAACAGCTTCAATACCTTTTCAAACAAAAAAATCTTTAAAGTGGAATTACAGTTAAATCAAATATTTTCATTTTTTTATGAATGATTTAAAAGTTACGTGTCCACATCCTCCACGCTGAGCACTAATCCAAACGATCCGTGTCCGATTTCGTCCAATACCTTCACTAAAATTATTAAAAGACGACAAATTATATTTTTATGAGTACGTAAAGTACGTATACATATATTTGAATTATTAAATTACAATAACTGTTATTTGAATAATTTCTAAAACAATTATATCACTGTCTTTGGTAAAATTGCATTTCAAAGTATTGTACGGCCCAATACAGAGATCATTCATCAGTGTCACTTCAACGTTTGCCCTAAACATTAATAATAGCAGAATTAATTGATCTTACATCTATGAGGCTTCTTTGTTTCGTTTTTGGATTTGAGAGAATGCTTGGCTAATGACTTTGTTTCAGTTTTAACTACAGACCGGTTTTCACCCAGATTGTCGGCTTTAGTTTGACTGACACAGTCTTTATTGTCAACTGTTTCCTTTTTCGGAGTTTTACCTTGGTATCTGCTAATTCTAATTTTTCGTTTTCTATTAGGTACATTTTTTCTTATAAATGTGTCCCGAGTATAAATGGATTCTTCTTATACTATAATTTGATTCTATTGGAATACCTACCACAAATTACTGCGATTATATTTAAACTTCTAAAAATTGTCCTTCATTTGCGATCATGTAAAAACGTCATTCTTGATCTTCGAATGTCATTCTGTTAGAGGTAATAATTTTATTTGCTCCTGATTGCATAATACTGGCACTCTTAAATGGAGCTGTTGAGTGTTGACGGTCATCACACAAAACACACAGGAACACATGCATAATATAATTTAATATTTAATAAAATCTGAAAGATATGTAAAAGCATTATTAAGATTAGCAACATTTTGCATAAATATAGTAGTGTTTCAAAATGGTTTTCAATCAATTCCAGATTAATATATAGTATGTATATACTTACCTATGCATTTGATATTTTTGTAATTTTGTAAACATGCATAACATAATAATTGTAAACAGTCATACTATAATTTCATAAATGATATACCTAATTGTATTAAAAGCCTTCGTGGCCATATTTGTACTTAGAATAAATTGATATCCTAAATTATAATCCTTTAACCTTTTCGTCAACGTCGATAAAGTTTGTTAAATTGCTGATTGTCATTTGAAAGCAGATTGCGATATATTATAATATAATCATGATCACTCATTAATTCATTAATTGCATAGCAATTAAACAAGTTTATTACTACAAAGAGGAAAACTTATTGATGACTCATTAAAAATGTCTATTTTCAGTTGTAATTTAGGAACAATATCCATTGGAACACCTACCACCAACTACTGTTAAAATATTTAAACTTCTAAAAATTACTCTTCATTGGCTATCAAGTAAGTAAGTTGTTATTGAATATTCGAATGTCATTCTTTTAGAGAAAATAATTTTATTTGCGCCTGATTGCGTAATACTTGCATTCTTAAGCGGAACTGTTCACAATCATCAAACAACACATAGGAACACATGCATAGTATTATATAATTTAATATTTAATAAAATCTGAAATAATATGTGTAATAGGATTACTAAGATTAGCAGCATCGTGTATAAATATATTTTTATTATTCCAAAATGGTGTTCAAGCAACTATATACAGTTAATATATAAAGGCTGTTTTTAAGTAACACTAAGTTTTTGAAAATCTATATCTCCCGAACCCAACGTAATTATGAGTCGCGATGAATATCAATCGAAAGATAATTAAATTTTCAATAACCCCTTTGGGATATCGGCTGTATAACCCGTGTAATGTAATGCGGTCGGGACTAGATTTCATAAAAATGGTCCCCCACCATGTGAAAATGCACTTTAAACTTTACAATAATATTTTTATTTCATGCTACAGAAAGAATTATGAATTGCGATCAATATCAATCGAAAGGAAAATCTTCTACCGTCATTTTCGTGTTTGGTTTTTTTACTTTGCATACATAAAGCTTCAGGATACATTCTATGTTCCGTAAAAGCTCTAGCAGTGTAGCAGTATATACAGTTCATCACAATATTTGTAGTAGGTACTGTTTATTAATAATCGTGGGTTTGTATTGCAAAGATCTTTGTTGTAATCATTAAAAGCATAAGAGGCACACAATATTTGATTTTGTCCTACGTCAACAAGTACCTTCCTAAATTAATATTTGGATAACATTTTAACTTGATACATATAATACTGTTGACTGTATATAGACATTTGACAATGTAATGGGTCAGTTCATTGTTTCAGGGGACCAAGTTTTCGTTCTACGTTAACAAATTATTTATTTCAACTGCACACAAATAACTATTGAAGACTAACCGATTTAATACAAACAAAGAATTATTACCACAATATTATTATCAAAACAGAACAAAACACATATTTAGTACTAATTCATGATGCTGGGAGAGAAGATATGTCCTGATTTTTTTGTTTTACTCGAAAATATGTCTTTTGGCTTTTTTAGTTATTTGTCATCATTTAAATTCTGTCAATTATTATGTTGACCGACAGACAAAACCACACCATAAAATGTTCTCAACACTTAATAAATTCTCACAAATGCATGTTTTGTTGTAGCAACCAATTACTTAGTACCCCCAAATGATATTATTATGTTCGCTATCTATTAATTCCAGTTTTATAAGGTTTATCAAATATTTTGAACATTCCAGTCAGGAACATTCTTAGTAGTTCAAGGATGTAAACTTATGTACCAAGATACCATTCGACAATAATTATTATACTACTAGTACAGACTGTATGACCAAAATGACTGATTAAATATTAATGATCTAGTTCTGTGTTCATTGACTAGAATACTAAACACATTATAGTTTCACTATTAAAGTTTTAGTAGAAAATGTAATTATTTACTTCTCATTGTAATACCCACTCATATCATCTACATTTGTAAAATCGATTGTCAAGCAATAAACGATAAAATCATAGGTTTCGGAACCAGATGGGCAGGGTGGGCAATACATTGGCATGCACATCCATAATGTTAGCGACTTTACATAATTATGCTAGGTTGTGGAATACACAAATTGCGTTTTCATCTACTGGGGTAAAATGAATTCATTCATATAATAGAGTGTTCGTTGAAAATCTCATGAAACTATCCACATATCTGCATAACTTAAGTACTTCATGCACCATGGAATTCTAGGTAGATTATTAGTATAGCCCACCCGTCCACCCAATCAATGCAATATAGTATCCGGAGCCACTGATAAAAATAATATTTGAGATAAATTTCTTTCACTAAATACATATTACAGCATCTCGATCAATGTATAAAGATGAACCATTCCGTACCAAAAACTTTGTAATCCTCTTCATATACATGATTGTCTTATCGATCAGCATAATAAGCACTTTTTATTTACATCATGAAAACAATATTATCTTCCCTCGTAGATATTCAACAAAAATTACTATAATCAATAAAAGCAAAATTAATGACTAACTGATTGATTAACTAATGATGATCTTATAAATCCATGTGCTCACAGACAAGAATACTAATAACTTACATCAACTGAATAGTTTTTAGTAGCAAATGCCATCATTTATTTCTCAATGTAAATACTCACCCCCTACGTATATCCACATTTTCTACATTTGTAAAGAAACTTATCGATCGCAAAGCAATGAAAACATACGTGACAATATTCTTCTTAACTAAATACGAATTTAAACAGCATGGCAGTAATCAAAAAACCTGAGATAAGCAAGTAACTTCCAATCAAATAATCTTCTTCGTACATGATTGTCTTATTAATCAGCAATAGCATCTTTATTTATATTATAACAATATATCTTCCCATGTAAATTTTAAATCGAAATAATTTGTACCCATTATTTTGTATTTAAACTCCAACGTTCTTAAACAGAATCATCCAGTCTCATTACTGACTTGTAAGAATCATCAGCACTGTATTCTAAAGTCTCTGAATCTGTTATTTTAACATTTCTCGAGGATACTTTAGAAAAAAATGTATTCGCTAAATACGGTTTTGGTGGTTCTAGCGGTCTGCTTTACATCAACACACTCACAAAACACACAAATCACGGTAAATATTGTAAACGTAAATCTTCAATATTAAGGATTTCTTAAAATTTTGTATTAACTCAGCGGTAACCAAGACATTATGCATCCATTGGTTTTTAAAAGGAAATTTTTTAATATTTTTTCAATTTTTGATTTCTTGCAGACTTGTACAGATGACCCATTCATTCACAGTGAAGTGACACGGAGCGGCAAAGAATTTCTTTACCCATGGGACCATAGTGAAAGAAATGGGGATTGGTACTACAATAAAGGTCTCTGTAGAAAATATTGCGCTGTAATGGTCGAAATTCTGGACGCTGAAGAAAACGACGCGTTTCATAGATTCATCAGAGAAGTCGGAGTTGCGACTCCGGGAGTTTGGATGGGCGCTCAAATTCAGGATGCCAGCCCACGATTCGAATGGAAAAGTTATGGCTACCCTAAATTTCCGACATACACAAACTGGCAACCTGGAGAACCAAATGAACGAGGACTCACCTGTATGCATGCGGCATATACCACAAACCCTAAGAACCCTTGGTGGAATTATTTTTGCAACCTCAAAACGATGCACGTTGCTTGCCAACGATATGTCAACAACTACGGTGGATCTGCAAATACTACAACCGCTGTGCCAGAATATCTTCTCGAACAATTCCCTCGCAGACAAGTTTATCAGTAAATTTGTTTTTCAGTTGATTTTGGTTGCGTATTACGATTTCACCGAGAATTTTAATAATAATAAAAATAATACATCGCAAATAATTCTTCAACATTATGTAATAAATACTATTGACTATATTGGCCATGGTTTCTTAAAATATAAATGGAAATTAAATGTTTGTAATTCTTTAATCAGTGAAGCTAAAAATTGTACTGTAGGTTGTATTTTAGTGAAATAAAAAAAAAATGCAAGGAATACTTCCAGTTTGTATTAATGCAATATTTTTGAAATGTTACAAACCAATAAAATATATTTAATATATTCCTAATAATGAATAATACAGAATGATAAGTGATGCATTCTAATCAGGGATGGGCAAAATACATGTCTTTCAAAATACAATTAGAAAATACATTTATAGCTCAAAATACAAAAGTAATTTAAATACATTGTGTATTTTCTTTTGGCAAAATACAAATGTATTTAAAATACATTGGCTCTGAGTCACCCGAAAATACAAATTACAAAATACGTATTTTAAATACATTTTAAAATACAAAATACTCATTCCTCAATCTAATCAATTCATCGCAAAATCATAATGTTATTTGACGTGACATCGATAGTTCCTTTTATTTGATGAGGTTGCGAGCATTTTTGCATTCTCCATAACTTCTTGGTCATCTCTCTCGGTTATTTTAAATTTCCCTGCGAGTATAAATGGAATTTGAGCAGAGGACGGTTGTTGAGTCTGTCATTACTACATAATTGACAACAATTTTGGCACAATGCGATATTGTTTCGTTTTTATTTCGATACTACAACAAGCACATAAAAGTTTATTTGGTGTGAGACTTTGGATTTTCTGCTCCGTAGTCCATAGTCCATAATCATATTTTATGCATTTCTCCTTTCTCAATTTTACAACTTTTTGAAATATACTGCTTGATGTATTTATTATATGTGCGACCACTAGTCTCTGATTTGCAACATTATGTATTTTTTGTATTTTGTCATGTATTTTGTATTTTAAATACTTTGATTCTGATAGCCTGAAAATACATATGTATTTAAAATACATTGCAACATTTTTGATGAAAATACATTTGTATTTTAAATACATATCAGTATTTTTCTTTCCAAATACAAATTACAAAATACTTAAATGTATTTTAAATACGTATTTTAATTGAAATGTATTTTAAATACGTATTTTAATTGAAATGTATTTAAAATACAAATATTTTGCCCATCCCTGATTCTAATACACAACTACTACAGATTACAAAATGGGTTTATACATAATATCAATTACGAATATGTTACATGGAAAATTGTAAAAAAACTAATTATGTAAATGCAAAACGAAATGCAATCAATTTTCAGGAGTATTGTCGAAGGAGTGATATGAGCTACTTGCACTGTCCAATGTCAAACATCCTATAAGTGTGCAGGCAAATCTTCCTTGACTACAAAGCAAGTATTACAGTCAACTTTGTAATTTTCACCTTCAGTGCAACCTTCTCCAGGAGGCGATCCATCCCCTGTAAAATATTTACAATAGCAGAATTTACAAATGAGTTTTGCATTTTCCAAATTTTCAAATATTAATCAAAAAATAGTTTTTTATTTACATTGTACTAGGCTTTTTTCAATTGAATCCACCGCAAGAACAACCAAGAAAAGAAAAAATAGAGTTGCCTTCATTTTAAAATAATACTTAAGAGAACTGATGACACTATTGTACGGTTAACAGAATTCGAATTCAAAATATTCAGTTTTAGACGTATGGGACCTTGTTGATAGCTGGACACTTGGGACAAAATCTAGTTTTACTGCCAGATTTGAGGGAGGAATGGGGGAGGAGGTAGGAGGGAAGAGGGAGGAGGGAGATGGGAGGAGAGAAGAGGGAAGAGGGAGGAGGAAAGAAGGAACTTATAAGAGGCAACTTATATATAGACAGTTTGGCCTGTACTGAAGCTCTCCTGAAAATGCATATGTACTAGCAGGCATACAGAAAATGTTTTGCTGCCCGGTAGCAGGATTTTTTCGGCCTGCCCGTTCCGGGCAAGACTCATGCTGCCCTTCCCGGTAGCACGCTACCGAGAAAAGGTGACCCAGGCGGCAGTTGTATAAAAAGTTAGGATTTCAAAAAAAAGGATTTAAGGCATTTTTTTACAAATCAAGCAAGAAGAAATGTAATGAAATAATTTATTAGAACAGTGAATACGCATCTATAATTTAATATACTTTATTATAAAGAGTGTTATTGTTATTATGCTTGCATGTGAACTTTCAAACACATTCCGGTCAGTCCACATATTAGAGCCACATTTGGCTTGGCACATACTTTGTCTTCACACATACAAGAACAAGACAGCAGTTTGTGCTTTGTGCGATCTCCCTGGCGGCATGGAACTGTCCGCTCTCCGCTCCACTGAAACATGGAACTGTCCGCTCCCCGCTCCAAGACTGGAACTGTCCGCTCCCCGCTCCAACACATGGAGTTGAGTAGGAGACCAAAAATCATGGAACTGTCCGCTCTACAAAATGTCATAAAAATGTCTTACGTCACTCAAATTATTGTCTCAAAAATGTCTCAATAAAGTTTTTCGTCACTCAAATTTTTGTCCCAAAAATGTCTCAATAAAGTTTTTCGTCACTCAAATTTTTGTCCCAAAAATGTCTCAATAAAGTTTTTCGTCACTCAAATTTTTGCCTCAAAAATATATCAAAAATGTCTTTCGTCACTCAAAATCATGTCTCAAAAATGTCTCAAAAATGTCTTTTGTCACTCAAAAACATGTCTCAAAAATGTCTTTCGTCGCTCAAATAAATGTCTCAAAAATGTCTCAAAAAAGTTTTTTGTCACTCAAATAAATGTCTCAGAAATGTCTCAAAAAAGTTTTTCGTCACTCAAATGAATGTCTCAAAAATGTTTCAAAAAAGTTTTTCGTCACTCAAATAAATGTCTCAAACATGTCTTTCGTCACTAAAGTTTTTGTCTCACAAATGTCTTAAAAAGGTTTTCCGTCACTCGAAATTTTGTATCAAAAATGTCTAAAAAATTTCTTTCGTCACTCAAATAAATGTCTCAAAAAAGGTTACAGCACCAGAACTCAAATAACGCGCCAAGATTCTTTTGATTTATTTACTCAAGGACAAATATAAATTTTTTGCTTCTATACAAAATAAACATAATTGCGCGTCTAGTGCTTCATTATGTCTTATTTTAAGTAGACTTAAGTAAGAGCAATATTACAATAAATTTACGGATACTTTTTGATTTGGTAGAAATCCATGTTTTTTCGAATGCTGACTATGAAAACACAGTTTCTGTTTCTACTTTGATTTGATAATTCAAACTTTTGTGTATTTAAATAATTAAATTAAGGACAAAATATGAATAGATTTTACATATTAGTAGGAAACAATATTTCCGAATGTTAACTATGAAAACACACTTACTGCTTCTACTTTGATTTGATAATTTTTGTTTTTAAACTGTAAATTAAGGCCACAAACTGAATAGATTATACATACCAGTTGGAATCGATATTTCTGAACGCTAACTATGAAAACGCAGTTACATAATTACCATAACAGTTATATAATTCTAACTTTTAAATTTTTGAACCATCATATTAATAACAAAATATTAATCATTTAGGTGAAAATACTTTTAAGTGTCCATGCCAGCCATGAAAACAAAATTGCTGCTGCCAAATTTGTATGTTTAAATTTTTGTCATTTTCTATATATAAATTTTGTAGCTAACCTTATTCATACGGTTACACTAAAAAACGTGCTTGCGCTTCCAGCAGACGTAAAGCATAATTACATTTTTGAGACAAAATTTTGAGTGACGATAAACATTTTTGAGACAAAATTTTGAGTGACGATAAACATTTTTGAGACAAAATTTTGAGTGACGAAAAACATTTTTGAGACATTTATTTGAGTGACGAAAAACTTTTTTGGGACATTTTTGAGACAAAATTTTGAGTGACGAAAAACATTTTTGAGAAAAATTTTTGAGTGACGAAAAACATTTTTGAGACATTTATTTGAGTGAAGAACTTTTTTGAGACATTTTTGAGACAAAATTTTGAGTGACGAAAAACATTTTTGAGACAAAATTTTGAGTGACGAAAAACATTTTTGAGACATTTATTTGAGTGACGAAAAACTTTTTTGAGACATTTTTGAGACAATATTTTGAGTGACGACAAACTTTTTTGAGACATTTTTGAGACAAAATTTTGAGTGGCGAAAAACTTTTGAGACATTTTGTGGAGCGGAAGAGCGGACAGTTCCAGGCTAGGAGCGGAGGAGCGGACAGTTCCAGGCTTGGAGCGGGGAGTGGAGAATTACATATTTCAGTGGAGCGGGGAGCGGACAGTTCCAGGCTTACCTGGAGCGGGGAGCGGAGAATGGGGTATTTTGTGGAGCGGGGAGCGGACAGTTCCAGGGTACATCTCCCTGGTTTTATTCATAAACCGATCTTCCTAATTATTCCAAAAATGCTTGCCCTGCCCGGTAGCGTCGCTACCAAATTTTTACATTTTCTGTATGACTGTGTACTAGTGAGGTATAATTTTCAACTCAACGACTCTCGACGGTTCAGCACTATCTCCTTCTATCCGGGCTCATGGTTGTTACAGCCCTATAAGCAATAAATAGTGTAATTGTATAATTTATCAATTCGTTATATTTAGTTTGTTTCAAATCTGAGTATCTAGCAGCTATTATTGGCAATATTGGATTCTATTTTTAAAAATTATTCCTATTTTACAGAAAAAGATTTGCATTGTTATTTAATAAACTTCTATTGTTTGGCAACTAGAGGTATACAAAAAACCCCAAATCTGACAGCGATTTTTTCCGGCCCCTTCGTGGGCCAGCTTAAATTTGGATAATCTGAAAAAAATGTATTTTTACCAATGTTAGTAAATAATTGTGAAAACTAAACAAATTAATTTCATAAAATTAATAAAGGGGGCAGTACACAATACATGGCTAGAACCTTGGGGTCGGGGGTCTCCTTTTGCGGAATTTCGGCCGAATCTTAGAGAGAGCGAGATAACTATTTTCGCGAGCGGTCATACACCTATCGCAGTAGACCTTTACATTTACATTTCGATATAATTTCCGATATAAGTGGTCTAAAAACGTACATTATAATTAGAGACAGGAATAGAGGGACAGAGACATTTGCTACTTTTTTCAGTTGATAGCTACATTCTTAAGACTTAATATCTTCATGTTTCATGCCATAAAGGGGCTAAATAGCACTATTTTATTTTGCTATTTCCTAGCATTTTTCTTGACTTCTATATCAAGTGCTAATGTAAGGTTTTTGTGCTATTTTTGTGTTTTTTAATGATTTTTGGACAAAGTTTTGTAGTTTTTGAGTACAATTTTTGATATAGACTTTTAATGATCAAGTTTTGGACTAAACGTAAATACTAAAACTTTAAAACTCCAAGCTTGTATCGAAAAGGCAAATAAATTCCAATATTTTGAATAATATGCCTAAGTAAGAGGTAAATACCAACAGATTTGTATGTAAATATTGCACAATAATGCACTACAATTGTGTCTACCATTCAAAAAATGTCTGAATTTTGAATGTAAAAGTTAATTTTTAGTGCTATTTTTAGTGCTATTTTTGCCCATTTTTAGTGGTATTTTCGCCCATTTTTGCTGTTATTTATACCGCTATGAACTACTGTTTTTGGTGCTCGACAATCATGTCTTTAATTACAATATATACGAACATTCACTCCTCCTTTTACGGTTCTTAGAAACTGCTTAGCTATATGTCATGTTGATTTTTAACATTAAAATTTTCATTCCGTAGTTCTTGCTTAGTTTAGGTTTAATACAATTTTTTTCTCAAAAATAAACACTGGTGAATACAAAATTCAGCAGTTAATTTTTCACAGCAACAAAATATCGTAAATTGTTGTCTCTTATCGTCAGTTGTTGTCTCTTATCGTCAATTGTTGTCTCTTATCGTCAATTGTTGTCTCTTATCGTCAATTGTTGTCTCTTATCGT
>JAQFYB010005748.1:0-13465 GCA_034694085.1 Pogonognathellus longicornis | reverse complement strand
TTTTAATTTTACATGATTTAAACCAACGCATTTTTTACCATGACCGAAACCATGACCTCAATTAAATTGTTTGCATAACTACCAAGCATTTTATATGTTGGTTTTCCGAAAGAGAACGTTTTTCCAAGGAATAGCTCATATTTGATCCAGAAGCATCTGAAGGAAACGTTATTATGGGAAAATGTTGCTGAAGGTATATAGACGAAGAAGTTGTATCTTGTATCTTACAATCTACTCACGCAAAAGAAGCATGCGACCCATGTTATAATAGAGAATATCCATATTCTAACTTTAAATCAAATAACCTGGAGAGTTTTTCATTTATTCCGAGAGCAGTCATGTCAAAATTCTGTTCTTCAACAAAGACTTCTAGAGACAGAAGGGCTGGAACAGAAGGCCGCACTCAGGGTCATAGTCATAAAGAACTAGATTGAACTCACATAGATATCTAATAAAAACTCAATACTCAATGTATCTTACCATCACAAGTTACAAAGCACAAGACTACTATAATAAGTTACAGAAAAATATTTGAAAACTTTTGTTAGTATGCGTACATGTTAAGAAACGGATTGCATTTGGATTGTTGGAAGTATATTTATCTAATCTACCTAAATGAATTGATGAGAAAATTGATAGTGAATGCATGTGAAGTTTGTGAAGTATGAACGCAACTACTAAGATGTAAAAGTGGCAGCTGTTGAATAAGAATCTGTGAGATGGTCAAACATAAGAATCACCGGGAGGTATATCTGATACTCATCTTAAAAGAAAACTCTCTTAAGATAAAAATCTCACATAAGCAGAATCACTTAAAGTTTTGCGTGTAAGTTCTCAAATTACATTTTAGGTCTCCTATTTATTTTGTCACTTTTATATTTAATCCTATTTGCATATACGATTATAGGATTTTTTTACATGAAAACATCCTTTGGGTACCAGCAATTAATAAGCACCACAAATAATTGAGAGCTGTTTGTGATAAAATCACTCATAAAAAACATACCGGGTGTGGCTCTTGTGGCACAAACATTTCATGCATCGGAGGCTGTAAAAATTTGTTTGAAGTTACAGTATGTTATTGCAGATCGAGACGAGAGGAAATTGATTAAGTACGATGGAACAATGAAAGTATAATATAACTTTATTTCGTATTTAAGAAACTAATATTTGGTTTCAATTAGTGTACATATTCAAATGGCGAATTCAACTTTTCAACTGAATAATAGAAAGCTATGGTGTAAAACTCTAGTTTCACTGTAACTATTCCACTCTCAACAAAATTAAATAAATAACATAACATCAGTACTAGTAATTATTACTTTAGTAGATAGAGATGCTCTCACTTAGGCTATGTGCAGTTACAACATGTTGGTGCACACACCATTAAATATTTGTGATTTTTTACTTTTAACAGGCTGTAAAATCTGTATAATGATTTTAAGTTTACACTGGTTGACTTTGGAACAAATACAAATAAAATAATTAATGTACAATGTACTGGCTTTTTGCAATTTGTATACTAGCGACTACATGTGAACTCTTAGAAAATCGTGACAGATTACGTCGTTGTGATAATGGTATGTAAGTATAATAACAGTAATATGTAATGAGTATTCTACGCTAATAATGATTTTAAACATTAATTTCCAAGAATCAACATAAAAGTAGAGAAGTTATATGTTTTGAAAACTTTTCAGTTCCTTTAACGATGTGACGTAAGCATGTCCATAATCATTGAAATACAAGCACACGGTATGGTAGGTAGTTCATCAAACGTTTAGATGAGGAAAGGAATGATGGATTTTCGTCCTCGGGGGTACGACTTAAATTCCTTCTTGTAGGCTTTGTGTTTCCCCAAAGCCCAAACAGTCATTTGATACAATCCAGCCAAGGTAAATAATCCAGCTAAAAGAAATATGATATTAAATTGCATTCAAGAATAAGATATACCAATACATACACAACTAGAATCGAAAGTATTGACATAAGGTGTATTCTTAGTACCTGGGAGACATTGGGTCATCACGGTGAAAGCTAACCAAGCGTAAAACTCATATGTATAGTTTGGGCAGGACACATAACGGAACAGTTGGGTAAACGGATTCATGTTGGGGTATGGAATTTTGCGAGCAGTTGATCCTGGTGGACGCAGATCTCTCAAAAGCAGATGGATGCTAAGATTTCCGAGTTCAGAAAGCTAAAAGGCAAAAAATAATATAATTCGTAATCATAAATCAATATTTGACAACCGGTTGGTATATTTTACTCAAACTGCGGAATAAGCGTGTCGAGAGTCACTTACAACAAAGAATCCCAGAGCAATGTACATTTGTATTTCATTTGGAGCTGTGTACAGTGGATGATTTACGTGATACGCTACGAAAGCCGTAAATCCCCAATAATATGAGCAATTTTTGAAGAGGTTACTCAGGGGCATTGTTGCGTGAGAGAACCTGTGTACGAAAACGGTCTCCAATAGTCGTTTGATGTAGTGAGCTGCATAACACCCTGCTGCAATGCTACAAAAAATACAGTTTGTAAGTCAATAATCAAATTGTTTTATAAATACAAATAACAACTAATCTTCTGTCTGACTTACTGTACAACTGGAGCGTAAGGTTTGCTAGCAGCTTCTGCTCCATAAAAGAGCCAGGGTCTTGTGTAGAACCACAGATATACTACCAAAGGTCCAGCGTACTCTGCCAAAAATACTGTAGACCAACCAATTTGGGGACCAAGATCTTTTAAGTACACTTTCTCTCCTGACTTCAGACCAACAGTTGTCAAAGAATCTTCATCTTTTAAAGGCTTTCCTTTTGGCTCCAAACGTAGCATTTGACGCCCAGCATATGGGCCCTTCTTGGCAGCATGTATTTTCTCCTTCAATTCTTTCACTGTGGTAGCAGATGACAACTAGAAAATAAACCATTAAGTTATTTTTTGTTATTAAAATAAAAACGAGCTATAAGATTATTAAGCAGGTATGCAATCTAACGTACATCATTCAAGGTTGTTAAAAGTTTCCCACTTGGACTGTAGACTTCAATCTGTAAGAAACAAATTAGGTAAACGAATTAAACTTTAAGAATGACAAGCCAGCAGCAATTATTATTGGTATACAATGCCCTTAATGCCTTAATGTTTGTTAACAAGCCTAACCAAATTACTTTCTCAACTCATATCATCATACTTTTTACATCATATACCTAAAGTATTAAGTTCCTACATGATACTTTAAATTAAACAATCCAGCAAAAAAAAATCTACCTACATACCCTTTGGCTATGATGGACATTATATTACATTTTCGTGTAGTATATAAAATGTAACATAAGCATAGCAACTTATGTCATTAAAGACCAAGGGTAAAGCAATTACCTACAGCAACCATTTCCCAACACATTAAATAAATCAACGGATGTTCACACAGTTAATTCCCACGCCATTTATGCATGATCACGCTAGAAACTTTCTGGAACAGTGCAAAAGTCACAATGCTGCTGCTTCATTACGATTAATTGAACAACATACTGTGAATAAATAATACCAAAACGCTATTACTAACACACTGCATTCTTACACTACATAATTATACTATCATACACTCCTACAAATGAATACAATACAAGGAAATAACAGTCAATATTATTCGCCACAAACTAGAGAATCCAAAATCCATTAATAAATATTTTCATAGGTAAGAAAAAGAAAAACTTGAAATAATTTACATTCCATAAATAAACACATTATCACATTTCACCATGTATATTCTCTGCGTATGGTTTCTTTCCATAATCTGACTGCTGAAACAATTTCAAGACGCTAAACAACTTAATGATTTTCCTTGCTAGAATTTGTGACGAATTTAATAGTCCGTTCATTTTGCATATAATATAGAAGTACGTCATACTTATCAAAATAAAAACAACAATATTTTAAAACATGATCTTCCTTTAGCTCTTAGCTCATTATAATAATTTCTCTGACTGACGGGATTCCCAAATGCCACGACAAAAAAGTAAATTTCGTACCTCCATTGTTGATGATATCGTCCGAACGAATGTTTTCGAAAAACGATGAGAGCTGTATTATATTATGGCTTGAAACTGGACAATATAATCTGCCGAGATGAGAATTATGGAGATGTTGAACTGTGTCAGTCAGCAGAAATCAATGTGTTACATTAAATCCGCATCCAACCAACATCAGATGATAGAACCGTTAAAAGGATGAACACCACCGCGTTGGCAGCTGAAGATCGACTCACTCTGTAAGTAAGTAAAACATAAATGATAAAATACGTACACACACACATAAGAAAGAGATAAGTGTTGGGTTGTTAGGTACATGTAGCGTAATATTGCATAATACTTACAGGTTGCAGTTTTTTTGAATAATTTCTTAAAGCCCAAACCAGTTTTAATTCAGCAACTCACCTTCACCTTTGCTTCTTCTTCCACAGCTCACTCACACAGACAGACAGAATCCTGAATCCACCGTCTTATTCTTGAGAAGACTTTCTTGAAGTTTCTTGAGAGTTTGTTGAGCGAAAAACTTGAATCGGTCTTGTTCTCCCAACAAACAACAGAAATTGAATTTTCCCAAGATCTACTGTCAGTTGCAGTGGCGCAAGCTTATTCCCATGTTGTGTGTGTATTGGATATCAAACATGTGATCACATAATAGGCGGACGTTCCCTCCGAGAGTTCTTCCCCGCAGAATTCTGTGTGTTGCGAACATCTGATCGCGAATGTCCGCGATTCTAGAACGGCGGAAAAAAGATGAAGATGGTGCCAAATGGGTCTAGGGGAAGAATATTCGGGAAGGTTCTGGGATCTTCCACCACCTCATATTAAATATTCCTACATCATCGTTGGTTTCATCGCCAACATCGCGCACATCATTCACATTAACTTTTGCACAAATAGAAACACTTTAACTACTTCAGCAGCAGCAACCAGCAGTTTCTACCCAGTTAGATTTCATGTGAGATTTATTCAACACCAACACCAGAAGATCACATCGCCAACAAGCACCACACACAGACAGACACAACACATTTACACAATCGTCAGAACAGAAGTTTAATTTGAAAGTTCTAAATTAAAAAGTGATCAGTGCATCGTTGAATTAGCAGCTGAGCAGGCAGCAGTTGGATCTTCTTGCTCTAGTGTTTAGTCCAACAACAAAATAAGTATTTACTCTGAATCAATTCGGTCCAGCTCAAATTCTCCGTATAACAATATTGTACTTGACTAAATAAGTTCGCTATTACACGTAAGTAAACAAAAACAACCTTCGCCTGTTTTTCAGGATTTCTTTTAATGCTTTTCAACGATATTTACAAGAATATTGGTCATTTAGTAGTATTTTTATTGTTTTTGTGTCTTGAAAGTCAACGTTAGTTTTTATGAATGTTGAATGTGTATGTACGTGTGAGATTCTCACGCAGCTGCGATTTTTACGTTCTTTTATTTTATGTTGTTAAAGAACTTTACACACTTGTGTTCCTGCAAAAATCTTGTATTTTTAAATGGATTTTAACATGTTAATGTTGAATGGTACTAGTTTTGATTACTATTTACAAATTAGTGTGCAAGATAAGATTTGCTCAGATTTTGGAAATTGTTTTATTTATTTATTGTATTTTTGTGTTGTGTACAGATCCAGATTGTGATACGATTCATACATCTTAAGAAATGGGAAAAGATTATTACAAAATTTTGGGGATAGCCCGAACAGCCACAGACGACGAAATAAAGAAAGCATACCGTAAACTTGCCCTCAAGTACCATCCTGACAAGAACAAGAATCCAAACGCAGAAGAACAGTTCAAGTTAGTTGCTGAAGCGTATGAAATCCTCAGCGATAAAAAGAAGCGGGATGTTTTCGATCAATATGGAGAAGATGGTTTGAAAGGAAGTCATGGTGCACAAAATCATGGCACAAATCCTGGCCAATCTTTCCATTACAGTTTTCATGGAGATCCAAGAGCTACTTTTGCACAATTCTTTGGAACGTCAGATCCGTTTGCTAGCTTTTTTAATATGGGAGGCATGCCTGGTGGTCTTTTTGATGACGACGATAATGAAAACGGTACTTTTATCAACTTTGGTGGACCTGGTTTGGGAATGCATGGAACGGGAAGAAGAACTCAGAGCTTCAATGTGCACGGAAGTCAAAACAAACCCAGAGAATATCAACAGCAAGACTCAGCGGTGGAACACGATCTTTACGTAACATTAGAAGACATTGATAAGGGTTGTACTAAAAAGATGAAAATCTCAAGAAATGTGATAGCCCCGGATGGTACGCGCCGCAAGGAGGATAAAGTTTTGACAATTACCGTTAAACCAGGATGGAAAGCTGGAACCAAAATCACCTTTCCCAGAGAAGGAGATCAAACCACGGGCAAGATTCCTGCTGACATTGTTTTCATTATCAGAGATAAACCTCATGCATTATTCAAAAGGGAAAACTGCGACATTCGCTATACAACCAAAATTCCCTTGAAAGATGTAAGTCTAAATCTAAAATTAAACATTTACTCATCTATCCTCGTGAAATACGTGTCTTGCACACGGTTCGCTGTTTACATTACTTCAAGTTTAGTATTATGGGTCAGGGTTTAATAGCATACATCGCGACTCATGCTTAATAAGTACTTGGTTCTTATACTCGATGTTAATTTTACTTCATTGGTTAATAAGAAGCAGTTAGAGTGAGAACAGTTTAGTTAGTATGCTTAATATCTTAATGCTATTATGCAGTACTGTAAATTGCTTTATTACTTTTTGTACTAAATGTACTCTCTGCGAGCAACAAAGGCCAATTAAGTCATAAAAGGAAAGGAATTGGGTACAACAACATCATTAAATGCACTTGAGAATATAATTAAATTAGGGAAATAGAATCTATAAACAGAAAAGTTAGTGTTGCAAGAATATAAAATGCAATCTTGAATCTTAACCTTACTTACGGCAGATTCCATAAAGATACTTTTAGTTTTACTCACATTAGCGTAGAAACTTTTCCAAATAGGCAAATATTATATGACCGCTGTAATCAGAGCTGAAAAAAAATTATAGCACATTTAGGCAAGCAGAAGCAACCTTACAATACACCATAGTTGCACCATTTGTAATCTGTAATTGTGCATTTCATGCGTTTCGAAACAGTGCGAATGAATTATGTACCCAGAAAATTGGGCAATAATAATTATTTTACAATTACTGCATACATAATTGGTGTTCGGCCAAAGTCTGGCTGGCTTGAAGCATCATGCATGAAATAACGACAGAAAAATAACATCATGGTGTGTAATATCTGAAAATGTAACTGCACAATCTTGGGCATTGTACTGTACGTTATGCTACAGTCACCAAAAGCTTCTTGGGATTGTACTAAAATATTCATTGAATATTTTAGCACTGTTGTATATACCAAGAAGCCATATCCATGCTTGCACACTATAAAGTAGGTACATGATGTAAAAAATGTCTGTTTGTTCGTGTTCTTAACGAGGAATAGGACTGGAACATCTTGACATTCATTCCTTCATTCGTGATATTTGATGTTCGTGAACCACAGAGCACGAACAAGTCCAACACTTGCATTTGTCTCATGACGTCATGACCTTGCGTTTCCTTACTTAGGAGATAAGTTGCTTTTATTGTCAAAACAGATAAGTCGTTCGGTGACAGTAATTTTACTAATCATGGTCGCATTCCGTATTGTACCTTATGCCTACAAAGTTTTTTGAACAAAGTATGAATGTATAGCTTTACTTACACATAAGTATACAATACTCTAATATTAGCTATGCGTTATTATTGTATTTGGTTGCGCAGAAGAGTTAGCAACAACGTTGTGGAAATAGATTGCTTCTAATATGGAATGATTTACTAATTTACAATCGGATGGTCATCCTGTACGTTTGAGAAGTTTTACCTTGTACGTACAAAATTGGATGATACGATGATGTTTGATTGTTGATAAATTAGACGTGTGCGTGGCTTGATATGGTTTGATCATATTATTTACCGCCCACACTCCACATTTCGTCTTTCAATCATTCCATTGTATCAGTTTCCCTTTTCCAATTTATTTATATGACCATTGCAGACATTACATATAATATTTTATTATCTTCTTGTTTGTTGTACTTGTAACTTATACTCTGCAATCACATTTAGTTTATATGTTTCTAAAAGCTTCCGTCCATCACAATCATTCTAAAGGGTAATTTTTCTTTCCATTCCACCTTTGCTACTTTTATATGTAGGCAACCGCAAGCTCCATTAGAGAGGCGCAAAAAAGGCAGGGATTAATTTGCACTCTAACATTTAAATACCTTTTTAATTACCTAATTTTATTCATTGCGCGTCCGTAAGTGATCCTTCTATCATAAACACCAATGACTCTATGTTTCACACAGCTGCGTGCAAGGTTCAGCGGTAGACAACATCCTCAATTCAATCATCTCCAATTCACCATCACACTAGTGACAATGAACCGCCTATTATGACAGCTACTTCTACACCACAAGTTTACACAAGTGAACTTTTATAGCAGACAATGCATTCTTGTGTTTATAGATGAGTATATCAATTGTAGTGGTAATATTATTACAAAGTAAATTATTGACTGGGTGAATCACTATATTTTTATTATTTGTGAAACACATAGAACAAATTGTATTCAGGCAGTGTCTGAAGGATTTACAATTAATTTACATGCGGATGGGATGGGAGAACAGAAAACAAAGCGTTAATTTTATTAATGTTATTAAAGGTACAATGAATGGACTTGTATAGAAGTAGCTGTATAGAATTTGCATGTGAACAAGTTAGGAAGGATCTCACTTCACACCTACACCTTGAAATGCCATTAGTAATAGCAATAGCAAATGTTGCAGAATGAATGCACAACGCAATATTCGTTAGCTACAGTACAGTGAATTGGAATTGGACACCAAATACAATACAATCACATTTTTTATTTTCATTGCAACTATGTGTGTATACGTGATGGGTTTTAGTAGGTTTAGTCTATGTTACTATTTCTATTATTGATTAATAGACATAGCCTCATGGCATGGTTCATATAAGCTCTAACGAAGTCAAAGCTGTAAATATTATGTGATTGGATTTCCTGACTTGCTCAGATTCATCTGTCTGGTGCAGGCTGCAGAATATTTGTACAGCATTTATCTGCCGAGTGGATTCATGGATCTTCTTACACTTCTGTATGTAGTACTTTACTTAAATGGAATTAAGTCGTGGTTGATTTGTATTTTAATGTGTTCGATGATAAGATCAAAATACGACAAATCTTGGTAGTGGTAGTAATGATGTTGAAATCTTAGATGTTTTTACTACATAACCTATTTGTGTTTGTGTGTATGTACATGTACACAGAGACGTAAGAAATGTTTAGTTTACCATTTATTTTATTAGCAATCCCAATTGACTGGATTGACTTTGAGTAGGTTCTTTTTTGGAGTCAGCGTGCGTGGTAGTTGTTATGGAGTGTGGTGTCACACTTGTTTGTGTCGTCTCTCGCCTTCCGTTTAAATGGACTTATTATTAGAAGTCGGAGTAATAAATACGGGGTCTAATTTCTATATACCATATGTTTATGTGTGGTGATTAATATTATTTTTGCTTCCCAGGATAGCGATAGGGCAATATTATGGTAAATGTTAGGTAGGTGTATCAGAGTATTGATACAAAAAGGGTTTTTAGTGTACATGTGTGAATTATTTTTTTAAGGTAGTATTATACTATGTGTAGTGTAGTTTAAGTGTAATGTATCGTGTATCTGGTGGTGTGTGTACATTACATTACACATCCGTCTGAAATTGAGGAGAATATTGGCGTAGGTGTATGTGGGACAGTGCCATAAAGATATTCTTGAGTTTGAATAAAAATGTCATGTAAACTGTTTTCAGTTTAAGTTCTCTATAGCTCTTCTTGTGTATGTACTCTGAAGCTTTGCCTTGTCCCGCTTAAAATTGGGCTAGACTTGTATAGGTAAATGTGCAAATGTGTATAATATGTGTGTTATGTGCAAAGAAATTTTTGTCTCTGATACCGCTGTTATGTATCTTTATCTTGGTAAGCTGCTGATGTATTAGCAGTATTTCTTTCTTGTTTCTCATCTCAATAATTTGCTCGGGTGTAGATAGTGCAGAAGGGTTTTAGTTTTTTGAGAAGGTATATGTATTGTATGTATGGGTGAGTTACATAGAGTCGTATTACGAGATTACCACATGCAGTAAGTTAAGTTATTCCAAATCTCAGACCGGGCCAAGTAAAGAAGGTTGAGTTTTCCGACAGGATATTGTCCTACGGATAAACGCGAGCAGTAGTTAGTAATGGTGATGGTAATGCAAGACTTTGAGGAGTTCTGTATGTGTAATAATATGTGTAACGAGTAGCGGTGCAATGCCGGTGTCCTCAATATTCTAATTTTGAATCACTATATTTTAACATTTCTTTGAGTTTTTTTACAGTTACTTTTACTTACAACTTTCGTTCGCTTCAATGCGTTCACTTGCCTTTCGTAGTTTTGCCTTGGGATCGTCGCAGATCTCTAGACGTCATCATCATTGTGGTTTTGCAGTTTGTGACACGCTTTATTTTATTTTGCAAGTCAGGCACACAGCAGGCAAAGAAATGGTAGATTGAAAAGAATCTCCTTGAAAATCTTCAGAATGATGAGATGCAGGAAAAAGAATAAACATTTACACATACATGCACATTTACTGATATGAATGGTTCTGTTTATTTGTGTACGAAAAGTATACACTGAAATGCATTGTCAACACGTTTGATAAATAGCTAGGAACTAGAGGTAGTACAAAATACCTACAGGAGCCTTATTTCTATTTAGCTACAAAGTTGCAGTATGGTATTTACATTTGTAGAACACATTTAAACAATTCATTCAATCTGGTATCGATGCAGCCTTGAAGTTAAAGTAAATGGGAAATTTATTCCTTTTTTGATCCAATTAATGATAATGGAAATTTTAGTTTCTTTTTTCCTTACAACTATAGCGTTTCAGTAGAAGATTGTAGTTAGTATACGATAATGACGATACGATATAATATCGTATCGTTTTGTATACATACTAGTATGGATGTATATATATACTACAATTTACAATCCTTCAAGCGAATCTTTTATAAAAACAGATCTATCTATGTTGGATACATTTTCTTAAAAGGGAAACTCTAAAGCAAACTAGTAAATTGCTCACTTTTATAGTTGTTTTCTGACTCTGAGTATAGTGTGACTGTTACTTGCAGTTATTTTTAGTTACCTACGCTGACAAAGTGGAAAATAACATGTTTGTGGATATTTTGGTGCAGTTGATTGCAGTGGGAGTAAAGTTGAAGTCGGCAAAAACACATGCATGGAGAATTAGAGGCATATTATGAGAATTTTTTGTCTATGTAGGAGGATGTTGTAGTTAAGGATAAGTAAAGTAGTTACAATTAGTGTGAGTGAAAAGTAATGAGCACCAATAGCTTACTTAAATTTTACGATACTTATTTCTTATTAGGTGTACTACGTTTAGTGGGATTTCTGTCTCAGCACTCAATTCTGTGTCTGACTGAGGTGTTTTGCTTTGAGCAATTCAGTTTGTATTTTATTTTAAGTCAGCTATCTGTATCAGAGATGTTGCGATCCTTAATATTAGCTTTGCATTGTTTAGCCTCTATTCTTTATGGTGTGCCAACTTTTAGTTTTGTCCTATTTGCTTTTCCACTTGTATTAAATTACAGTTTAAATTGGCAAAAGATTTTTTTGTCTCAACATGTACAACATGTGTAATGCATAGTGTAGGATGGTGTAGGTTTTTAGTAGCTTACTTTTAACGTGAACACTATTAGTATAGACCGATTGTGAATGTGAGTTAAGATACATAGCGAAATTTATTTTTGAGTAAATACTCTCATTTTACCAATGGAATAAATGATAATTAAGCAAATGATAAATAAGTAAAATTATGCAAAAATGCGGATAAATACATAAGACAAACAAGTACTTATTACGGCAGTTATTTAGCAGAGCAGATTAGACGAGAAAGCTAAAGATAATTTATTATTTTGATGTGGTTAATAATTTTATATTCATTCAACTAATGATAATGTTTTTTGTTGAAATTACAGGCATTATGTGGAACAGTCGTGGAAGTTCCTACACTGCAAGGTCAGAAGCTGCAACTGAATCTGTCAAACCGTGTCATAAAGCCTACGACGGTAGAAAGAATTCAAGGAAAGGGTCTCCCGTACCCAAAAGAGCCAGCACGTCGGGGTGATCTTCTCATAAGCTTCGATATCCAGTTTCCAGACAAACTGTCACAGAATGCCAAGGATATAATTTTTGACGTATTGTAATTGTCATTGTTTTACGTTGTTTTATTGATGTTACAATTACAACCAATCGTGTAATCGGATATATAAAATTAAGTATACAATAACTTATGAAAACGTGTCAGCAGACTATTTTAAAAATAAGCAAATATTTTGTATTCGCCGCAAGAAATCTGTTACAACGTAACGAAATCATGTTAATGTGTGTGTCACTCAACTCAACAATACACTCAACAATATAAATGTTTATTAGACGTACAATGTACTACAGGTTGATACTTTTGAGTCTTATTAGTGAGAAGAACGCTAATTTTCACAGCTCCCTATACGTTGTTGTCTTTTATATATATAAAGTTGAATTGTATAGTTTTATGAATGTATATATTAATGCGAATGAATTAGAATGTAAATTAACTGCAAATAATCATTAATAATATTTAATATAAAAGTTAGTATCAGATTCTCTATTAAAGGGCAAGCGTGCAAGTCAGCAACAAAATAATGAAATTGTTAAGTACGTTGTTATAATTATATCTAGAGTTTAGAGTACATTTGACCAGAATGAGTTTATTGTGCTGTGCTTATTTTTGTAAGCTTGATTGATATCGCGTGCATGAAGTATCATTGAATCATTATTGTGTTGGTATCACTGTAGCTACCTTTTTTGCGTAAGGAAATGAAGAAATGACTGACTTGTGGCTTCTTGTGTAATGTTAGAAATGGCATTGTGTTAATAGCTTCTAATAAGAGCGGAGTTAATTTTTTTTATTTTGACTGATAATTTTACTGATACTTGTACCATACAACAGTGTATCATTATTATTAAATATTAACTACTAATTATAAAAGCCTAAATACAATATAAAATGCATAAGGTTTGACATGTTAAACAATAAAATTTAATAACGAAGGAATCCCATATTTTGTCAGTATGCCATGTTTATTTATTGCATTTTCATACCATTAATTGCTATGCATCGCATTGATTATGTATTCATAGCACCTTGGGATCATGCACATAATACGTGTGCAGTTTAGGGGGGGGAGGGGGTATGCAAAAGTGCTACGCATGGTTAC
>JAQFYB010005747.1:0-13466 GCA_034694085.1 Pogonognathellus longicornis | reverse complement strand
CTCTTTCTGCACGTCAGCAGAGCTCTTAAGAAAGGCAGCCGATCTCCACAGAGCTCGCTACGAACAGAGACATGTAATCAGAGCTCTTAAGACAGCTCCACATAGCTCGGTACGAAAAGACAAATGTTATCAGACCTCGTATCGGTTCTTCCGCTCGGGATACTTTATATATTACATTATTATTATTATACATTACATTCATTCACATTAGTATTAGTTGTGTTTGTAGTTGTGTGTGTATTGCGTGTGTAGGTATTAGTCATTCATTCATTCTTATTAAAATTCATTCACATTAACATCATACATTTCATACTAAATTACATTTACATACAACATTAAGGGTACAGATATAAGGGTAGGGTTAGGAGGAAGGGTATTAAAGAAAGGTTGCGCGTATATGATACCTACGTATATTATAATTATGAATTATGGTACCTAATCCTACATACTAAATTGTGCACACTAAAGAGATAACTAAAAACGCTATATAAAAACTGCCTAATGTGGGAACGGAAGACCGAACCCATGGTTTGTCAGTCGGCAAAAGTAGTGTGGGGGCTACGCTGCCACACTAAAATTTTAGATGTTAAAACTAATACTTATAGTTTCGGTGCCGAATTCTGTTGTAACGTTTTAGCTCAACGCACGGTACCCCATGTGTGTATAACTTCAACGTTGTAAACTACAGCACCTAGACTAGTGTGAAAGAGCGCGTAACTTAAATCCCTTCCTTACAACTTCATTTACAATTACATTACCACATACATTCACATTCGTGTTCAGTGTTTACGCTGATAATGTTCACATGTTTTAAGCTGTGTCATTGCTAACCCTGAACTGTCTCTATTTTTTGTTTTGGTTAAAACTGTTGGCTTGGCAAGATCTTGCAAAATATGTTATTGTACTTTATATTTTATTCAAGTGTTTGTTTTCATATCTAATATTTATCTTGATTATTTTCCTCTGCAGTACTTATGTGTTTGTACGGGCATAGTATAGTTTATAAACTTCAGTATCATCCCAGTTAAATATTTAGGGAACTACGCAAATAAGAAATTAACGTTAAAACCAAAACTTATTAAGCTTTTCAAATCGACTCAAATATTTATTTCCTTATGAAAGTCTTCCGTTTCAAGATTGTGCTCTTTTTACGTTCGTTTTTTTACAAAACTGAATAAGTTGCTGGATGTTAATTCTTGTAAATGATGTCGATCGGAAAGCTAGTTAGTATGTTAGATCTACGTACTCGTCATCAAACTTGTCATAGTCATAGTGCAGTGACTGCAGTATAGTAGTGGAGTGAGCTGAGCGTTACCCTTAAATGCATTATATCACACATACTGTACGATTAACACGATACACACTACACACCTAGGTAGGTAGTCTCAAATCTTTTCGCTGCTGATTCATTCTTCCGTTTCTCACAGTATGCAGTATCCGCACCGCAGTTCCGCATGCAGGCAAAACCACAACATTCTATGTCAAAAAATGTTGTAATATAGTTTTTCACAGAGCTGTATCCAGGATTTAATTTCGAGGGGGAGGGGCACCAAGGTCAAAATTTTAATATAATTGAAAATTTTCCGAAAAATTGAACTAAATTGAGCCAAAATCAACCTAAAATGCAGAGAATTCTTACGCAGCGCAAAATTTTTTGCAATTTATTTGGGATTTCGGGGAGGGGCACGTGGTCTAGTGCCCTACCGCTAGATACAGCCTTGGTTGTGCATGCATATTGCTGTTCTCTAATGAAAACATATGTATTAAATATAGTAGTAGTAATTATTCATTAGATTAAAATATGTTTGTTATTTTCGTCTCAGGTAACATTGTTACATACAAATTAACAAAGTAACTTAATATCTGTATTACTGAGTGATTACGTAGATGATTTTTCGATAATGAATTAGTATTAGGTTTGATTCTGTTGATGAATTGAGGTTAAAATCTGAGAATATTAACATGAGCTGACATAAAAGAGTACGTGAAAAGGAATAATAATTTTATGTTGAAGTCCTGAATAATTTATTAAATTAGGTTTGTTGATGCAATTGTATATTGTACGACATAATTTATTAATAGTTTTCATACCATACATAATTATCTAACTTTTTTAATCAAGGTATGCATTCATAAATGAGATGTGTTGTATAATATATTATATCTATAGCATGTTGATAAATTTGCTATATATGATATATTTATTATGTATCTGTGCGCTTACATAATGCCGATAATGCCATAACACATTATTATTAAAACTTTACTGTCGTACATTTTATAATTGAGATGAGAAATGGGAATATGATACCTGTGTATGATCCCATAATGAAAAGTAATTGTTAATTGCCAATGTAATTTAAACTTTTGTATATTGGAATTAGGTATATAAATATTACTCTAATAAATGCGCAGTTTTATAGAAACTTTACGGTAAACTTCATGCATGTATGCATTGCATACAGATTGAATTACAAATAAATTGATCATTATGTACTATCTTTTATCAACTATTTTTATTATTTTTATTCGGAAATATAATAGGTACTAATCTAATTTAAAAGACTTAATATTTAAAAGCATTGTGCTTAATGACTCTGCTATGTTCTAATTATAAATGACGGAATCATATTTTAACATGTCATAAATAAATAATATTGATTGGTATCAAATTTTTGTTATGTACAAAACCCGTTAAAATGATAACAGATCTTAACTTGTTTTTTGTAACTTGAGTCTTTCAATGCTTGAAATGAAATTATAACGTCACTGAGGTAATATAATATGATATAATATAATGCAGCTTTCATAAATTATATAACCGGTAGGTAATAATATAAAGTATTGATGACATAGGTAATAGACACCAGCTTTACAACTATGCAATATTATTAAAATAATTAGCATTCATTATGTAGTACTAACAGGCATACGATACGCATAATATCTGCAGCAAGGCAATTAGGATTTTTATCTCTCGTCCAATCATCAGTCCCAACGGCATCCTTTGATTGATTTTTCATTATGCTGAACACTGAATGTAGAATGAAATGAAAGTGCAGTGTTCAGAGAGAACAGAGAGAGAGTAATAAAATATTTAATATGATAAATGGGCCGCTACAAGGACGAACATGGGTCAGCCACCTCCTTATCTCGTCACTCTTGTACTCTTTGCAGATGTGATATTTGCTGACTCATGAAACTTCAGTCAGCCACTATACATTGGTCCATGAAAGTTGATTGATTGGCCTTCTAAATTATTTTCATCAAGAAGGCAAAGGGAATTCATTCGGCTCGATTGTGTTGTATTTTTATAATAATCCTACAATGTAAAGTACAACAGTAGAACAAGCGTATTAGTCTCAAGATGGAAAACAACACTAGTACTAATAGATAATACTACACTCCTTTAACCACAATCCCTCTCCTTATCGTACCTATGTAAGAATATATGATGAATATAATATAATATATGATTATGAATACTCGATGACCTTTTTGTCATCATCACTTTTAAAGCATTTTACTCTTTTACCGTCCGAGTTCTGACTGTACAATTCCGAATGCTACTCATAATGTCATAATTTTAATAACCCACTGCACTCTGCAGCAATACCAGTCTCTTGGGCTACAAACTCGCAAACACCAAAACAGAATAATCGCCGCTTGAAAAAATTGATTACTACCAACAATAGTATACTAGCATATTATTAGGATAACTAAATATGATGTTTAATATTGTTATGTATGTCTATGAATCATAAGATATGTATTATGCAGAGGCGTAGCCAGGATTTGGTTTCGGGAGGGGGGCAAACTGAGGTAAATATGTGAGTAAATTTGAGCAAATTTGGGTAAAATTGAAAATAAAATATATAAAATTCGCGCGTAGCGAGAAAGATTTCGCGATTTTGGTACTTTTTTGATAAAATAACCTATTTATTTCGGGTCTCGGGGGGCAATTGCCCCTTTCCCCCGGCTACGCCAGTGGTCTTACGTATTGTCTATTGTCTTACTAGCTTGAATGCGTAAAGACTATATTATTATAATAATAAATATGATTTTGAACTGTTGTAATAATATTCTATGCAGTTAAAGAGTAATCTTCTTTTATTATCTTATGACCCTCTGATGTATTTGTTATTTGGACGGTATCTCATTCTCTACTAGTATAGTGGTTAGTAATCATAATGTCTATATATTCGGTGGTTCAAATAGAAAGAGTAAATATTTATTATGTCTTGTGTATTTTACACAGCTTTATGCTATTATGCTATCTATTGTAATTTATTTTCAAGTGTTCATTTAAACGGTCTGTACTATGCACACTTCATTTTAAATCATTTGCATTTACTGACTGCAAGTAATAGGCATATTATCATATTATTATCACATTGCCTTTGGATTTAGTAAACTATTATGTACATTATTAGAGTTACATAGGCTGTCCTTCTCTCATACTAGCCATTCGTTTCGGGTACACCGTCTTACTCATTTGCTTTGCCCTCATGTACGTGTTGTTTTAAAACCTTGAACTAATTTTATATAAACAATTATTGAGATATAAAATTCATATGCGAGATTACTTATTATCTGTGTATGCTTCTCAAAGTTCACAATAGTACTATCAAATATTTTTCCATTCTAATTCCAGTAAGTAGAAGGAAAGGAAATCAGTAGCACATTGTTGCTGTGACTGTCATCATCTCTGCACCCCTTGTCGACATATAAAACAGTAATTTCTACTCGAGTTACGTGTAAGTCGCAAGTCACACTTTACATTTATTTATTTAAAAATGTTACATGATGTCTAGTATTAGTGTTGACAGTAAAGATAGAAGTTTTTCTATTGATTTATTTCAGATTTCGCCCATTTGTGCACATCCGGAAAGCTACTTCACTACTACTTCATACTAAATATTTTGTATAGTTATAGTTGGTTCTAAGAGGCAACATGAGACTGCTTATTCTCGACAATGAAGTAGAGGTAACCGCCTGGGCTGCTAAATATGTTGCAAAGAGAATACGAGATTTTAACCCAGGCCCTGACAGATTATTCGTTTTAGGTTTGCCTACAGGTGAGTCATTTTTGCTCTTGTCTGCTTCTTGCAATGGGAGCTCATATGACTGCGGGGCATTTTGCCAAAACTCCTTTTTTCCCAATACACTTTTTTATTACTAAAAAACTACTTAATTCTCAATGTGAAAATTTGTTGTTGCCGTCCTAATATGCTCATCCCCTGTCACTGGCAGTCACCCTGCTTTCCTCCACTCAAAATTGCAACTAATTAACGTTTTTAATACTGATCACGATTTTTGCTTTTCTAGTGGAGGATTTCAGGGCGATAGTCATTATTTTGAATTTTTAATAAATTTTACGTTGGTTTTACGTACAATTTTCAGTCAGGATGATAATGTGTGAAACGGGAAATTATGTGATTTTAAAATCTGAGCTCCCATTGCAAGAAGCATTCCATTATACATTATAACGATTAGGTAAAATAAGCGAATAGGCGTTAAACATCTCGTTCGTATGAATGCGTATTGTATTCATAATGCAATGTAATAATTCACATTAGTTATGGAGTGCATGAATTTCTGATTGAATACGAACAGTGCCTAGGGATCGGAATTGGAGCCCTCAAGTCTAACTCTTTTCTCAACAATTTCTGTTCATTGTGTATAGAAATGTTAGGTACCTACAAACAGCAAAAGCGAAGAAATATCTGTACCTACACTCGCACTCTACACTCACATTCACTTCACACTGAACTTGATTTTGCCTGCGGCGCGCATCTTCATAGCGCTCTGGAGCCAAAAGTCTCTGAGCACCCAGGCTGAATTTTATACACAATGTAGATTGGTTTCTGATGTAACTGATTACAAAAATTCAGCTTGGGTACTCAAAGCATCTTTGAAATCTGATGCTATTACCAAATCGGTTTAACATGGGAATGAGTAGTCATTCGGAATTCAAACCTAAAATTTTCCTTCCTTCAAACTTATATTCTATCAGGAATTCGCCAGTGGTATAGACTTACTTTTACTTTATCTGGGGCTTACCAGTACAAATGTGTTTAAAGATAACATTTTCTAAATCTTAAAAGAAGTATATAGCACATTACTTACATAAGAGCATATAAGCGCCATTCATAATTTTTTCCCCGCTTTTTTGCGAGTCTTTCCACGTTTTTTTATTTTTTTTTCAAAATTGAGTGTTCTTCGTGCATAGATTTCCAGGCTAATTGTCATGAGATTTAGTGAGACCTAGTAAAATCGTTGAAATTAATGATTTCACACATAACTAGGCCGAACATCTGTAATATTGTGATACGCTGTTCCCCAGCCAGTCAGTTTTCTAATGTTATTTTGAATGAAGTGGGCAATCGATTTACGCGTTACTTGTGAACCGACCACTCTCAACGCATGATTTGGACAGGGGTGTACACTTAGCCTTAATACTGACATATGATGGGAATAAGATGTGTAATAAATTCTGCTTCAATATTCTCAGGAGGAACACCGCTTGGCATGTATAAAAATCTCGTCCAGTTGCACAAAGAAGGAAAAGTCTCCTTCAAATACGTCAAAACTTTTAACATGGATGAATACGTTGGTAAGACTATATCACTATATCAATTAAAAAAGCTGTTCCTCTTTATATTATTGGGGCTATGCTGTTAATAAATGATTCTAAAACCATGCACAGTTATTTGCCATCTTTTACTTCTACGTTCTAGGTCTTCCTCAAAAACATCCAGAGAGCTACCATCACTACATGTTCAGCAACTTTTTCAAGCACATAGACATTCATCCTGAAAACTGTCACCTTCTGAATGGCAATGCTGAAAATCTACAATTGGAATGTGAGCAGTATGAAAAGCTAATACAAGAAGCGGGTGGAATTGAACTCTTTGTAGGAGGAATTGGTCCTGATGGTCACGTTGCTTTCAATGAGCCTGGATCATCTTTGGTTTCTCGAACACGTGTCAAAACCCTTGCCCACGACACAATTATTGCTAATGCACGGTTTTTTGACAACGACTTGTCGAAAGTTCCAAAACAAGCTCTAACAGTTGGTGTGGGTACCGTGATGGATGCTAGAGAAGTGATGATACTTATCACTGGTGCTCACAAAGCCTTCGCTCTGTATAAGGCTGTGGAAGAGGGAGTCAATCATATGTGGACAGTTTCCGCATTTCAACAACATCCTCGAACAATCATGATTTGTGATGAAGATGCCACACTTGAGCTCAAAGTGAAGACTGTCAAGTATTTTAAGGTAAATCTCACAAGAAATCATCTAAGTCTCCACACATAATCCATACAATTCTTACCATTCTCATGCATTGCAATTCTAACATCAGAAATTTGCTAGTTGCTTTGTATAATATTCAAGTCAAATTTAAATACTACGCTTATTCTACTCTTATGCTACCCTTACATAGTATCGCGGACAATTTTAACAGTATTTAAGTAGCATAGCACTATTGGACTCCAGATACATTGATAAACTGAAGTTATGAAGAGAAATTATGTATTACATAAACTCTGGGTTTGTAGGAGTTATACTTAATACACTGTAAACTTATTGAAGACGATGATCTGTCGCCAGGCTGTTCTTATACCTCCTAGATATAAGGAGCACGTTCATGATTCATGAAAAGAGTAAACATGAAACATGTACTCGTGTCGTTGATTCATATTCATCTCGCCACAAAGGGTAGGTATACATCAAAGAATGTGGAGTTTGGTTTTGATCGTTTGATGATGCACAACGCGTGTGTGCTACTTACATTATGAATATGAGTTTGACTGATTTGACCTATTTTTACATACATCATCCTTATGCTCAAACAATTAGTACCGATTAGTGCTATATATAGTTTTTTTACTCCAAATCAAAACACATGCACACATCTAATGTTTCCACTAATATTAACAAACGCCTACTTGAGTTCAAAAGCAGTGAATAAAATACATGACAAAATGCATGGTAGAAATAAGTAATGCTAACCCAAAAATTATCGAGTACTTTGATTCCAGAGGTTTTGTTCAGCAGGCTAACAAAGACTGACTGAATGTCTTAAAATATAGATATCTAAGTCGACAAGTATTTATTACAACTTAACTTTTGTATAGCAATATTCAGTTTATTGTTGGATGACCAAAACCTCGAATCCACAAAAGAACTATATGGAAATTATGGAAATTGTACAATATGGATGTAATAGTAACTATTATATCATGTTAAAAGTATTGGACTAATATCTAATTTTTTATGATTTTATTTTATGTCAATAATAATATAAAATGTGTGAAAGCCAATCTGAATGTTTTGTATTAATAACACGACAACCTCATCGACAGGAGGTATTCGGCAGTTAATTTTCTCAAGAAATAATTGTGTGTAGTGTGTGTCTTACAGTCCACAGTCTGAACAGTCTGAAGTCTTTACACAATCACCCACATGAGTTCAAATATTATTACTGTATGAACTATCCCACGGCCCTATTAATAAGCTAATGCTCTTTGAACGCTTGTACATTCCAACAAAATGTTTGGATATTGATATGCAATGATTCTGCAAAACTGTTTGGCTAAAAGATCTAATTTTATCATTTTGGATTTACAGAACTTGTGGGGTGTTCACAGCAAGCTCATCGAAGATCCAGTGAAAGTCTGAACTGAATAATGTTATGATTACATAATATGTCAGTGCTGGTAACGGTTTGCCTTATTCTCATCCGTACTAATATTGAACGTCTCTTATTACGTAGAAGTATCTAATAGTTGCTGTGAGTATTCAAGGACGCCTTCTGAATAGCATTGATATTATAAATACAAAAATGATGCTGCCTTGATTATCGTTATAAATATGTTATAGCCTATATTACAATTGCAATATTATATGTGCGCATAAAATCTGTTAGTTTTAATCTGAAATATGCAAACCATGTTTTAAAGCATAAAGTGCAACAGAAATTATTTGTTACAACACAAAAACGTTTAATTTTAATAAAAAGAAAATGAAAATTTATTAATACTGATTACAAATGATGGAATAATATATTAAGCCATATTTAAAGTGCAGTTAGAGGGAAATAGTAATTATGATTACATAAAGTACAGGACGAGTGTTACAAGAGAGAATTCAATTAAATTGACAGAAGATAATGCAGAACCTGTCAGCTTATCCCGATTCGACCACGTTATTTATTTCTAAGTTACATTTTTTCAAGCATCCATTATCCGATAAATTATTTGCGGCAAGCTGTGGACTAACAACTTTCCATAATATACAATACTATTAGATTACAAATAAAGGCTAATGACGCTTATTTACTACTAAGGTAGGTCGTATTATAAGTACATCGTATTATGAAATCATTTCGCAGTTTCTCTTTATAGAGCGATTCCTTTAATAGGACCAGTCCTATTAAGAATTCCCAACGTATTGTATTACCTAATTACTGAAGGCAAATTCTTCGTACAATTAGTTGCACAATGCGAATGTTGTAGCTCGTGTTCAGTCAAGTTTCAGTTTATATCATTTTTTTAGCTGACATTACTTATTGCTATTGCATAATATATTTAGTCTAACCCTTTATTAAAAATAGCAGCAAAACAAGAGTTAATTTCTAGTTAATCAAGTTGTGACCAAAATTATATTTAGTGTGCAACAAAATGTAACAATAAGCTAGCAAACTACTTTTAATTAAGTTAGGTACTTAAATTTAATCATGATAACTTACGCTGTTACGCTTCACTTATTACCTTAATTTAAATTATAACCCCTGTAATTATGCTCTTAAGATGATTAAATACAACGCAATTACTCGCAACTCAACACAATAGTATTGACATAACATTACTATATCGATAATAATAATATCAAAAATATCTCACTGCATAAACTAGGAACGATTTTGGAAAACTGATTAATAAACTGTAATATATTGTAAAGTAGGCAAGCAAGGTAAACAGAATATGCAAAGATAATAAATATATAGTTGCCGTTCTACCTATGTCGATATAAAGCATTAATAGAGTTACTAGTAAGCAATTCGAGACAAGATAGTTATCAATTCTATAGTAAAATATGGTATATTCCAACACAATTGAAAGGAAAGTTTCTTAACAAGTATGAAAGACATCAATTTTTTTAGAAATTAAATACAGAAGATTTTATTAGTAAACAATGTTTTAGGTTTATTAGGAAGTATTTGTAAAACAACGAGACATTCTGTAGTTAGCAACTATTTTGTACAACACAATATCTATTGAATCTTAACAATTCTTTAATTATAATTCCTATAAATTAACAATACACACTGCATCATGATGGACGAGAACTGAATCTAACACTGTCTATTGATTTTAATGATCCAATTAAACACAAGGCATTTCGTTGAAGGTTATGTTGCTGTTGAAAACTGTTGACAACACGCTTATTTCCCGTATCGTCGTTCATAATCTTCATTCAGTTGTCTCAACAGTGCGCGTGCCTGTAGTGATTACGAAAAGAGTTCTCCATGGATTAACACATTCTAAAGCATCGTAAAGCAACTTACCCGTAGCCATTATGGTCGTCCACAGGGTACCCTACCCTCAGTATATAATGTATGCATTACCCTACAGTATAGGGTAATGCTATTTTATCTTTGGGTAGGGTAGGGTAGAACAGGGTAAATCAGGGCACTAACGGAATATAAACTACATGATAAATAGGATTTTGGAACTACATAGGGTAATAAATATATTTGGGCTACAGTGTAGAGTAGGGTGCAGAACAACACTTATTCAACAGGGTGGGGTACAGGGTAATGGAATTTCTCAATTTCAACGTCATTAGTAGCCTTGTAGTTTTACAGACCGATAAAGTGTATATATTAAATTCATTGCTTACTGAATACGCCAATAGTTGTTTTAAGTCGATGTAATATCATTTTGTTAAGATGTTAAACTAGTTAATCGTTACATGACGCTACTGAGCAAGTGGCAGTGTATCGCGCTCGAATTTATTATGTCCATTAACGAGAAAAGTTAATAATTCAGGAAAAAATCATTTTAGTACTTCATTGATTGACTATTTATCAATGTAGTGTAAACATTTCAAAATTGGATATTTCAAAATGCTTCGGAAATTGAACAATGAAGAGAGACATCGATGCAAGTTGTTTACAAATGGTTTAGGGTAGTCGCCTTCTTTTTCAATATTCTTTCCTCCAACCAACTCCATGAAAGTCCACGGGATTGGGATCAGGAGACTTGGCAGGTATCTTCTGATTTTCGATTAAGGCAAGGTTACATCAACTTTTAAAATCGTTTCGTTATCATAAGCTGATGTTATATTGCAGGGATGTGATGAGACAAAATCTTGATGAAAAAAGGCCTTGTCACATTCCCCCGGGTAAAGTGTTAATACTTCCTTCCTTTAATACTCAATCTACCAGATATTATAGTCCTTCGTCCAATCGGGTTCCCATCATTTTTCAATTGACGAATATTTCGTAGCCATTTAATGCAGTTTTGGAAAAGATTTTCACTGAATCCTTCCTTTCACATTTTCAGAGACATCTTAAAATATTCAGTTTTGAAATCGGTACCTCGATTTATGTAGGGTTTGGGGGTTTAAACCCCGGGACGCCCCCAACCCCGGGGAGCCTATCGGGCTCCCCGAACCCCGCCGGGCGCCCTATTTTGGGGCGCCCCATTTTTTATATTTATGAACATTTAGAAGTCGAAAAACACATTTTGTGAAAAGGCGCCCCAAAACCCCACCAAAAGGAGCCCCAACCCCACAAAAAAGGCGCCCAACCCCACAGAAAAGGCGCCCCAACCCCACAAAATTTGAAAATTTCGCTACACATGAGGCGCCCTCGGACCTTTGCTTCAACCCGGGGCGCTGGGCGCCCCAACCCCGCCGGGCGCCCCAACCCGGGGCGCCTTTACATAAATCGAAGCATCGTTTGAAATGTTTACGGCTACATTGATAAATAGTCATCAATGAAGCACTAAAATGATTGTTTCTTAAATTCTCTGGTTGATAGACATCATAAGTTCGTGCGCAAAACACTGAAACTTTCTCTATTGTATATAACATTCAAGAAAAAAGGCATAAAGCTTACAAAATCCAATTGGCTATCCTGCGTCTAAGCACATCAGCCAATATAAACCTGGAATCTTATTAATTGAGGGATTATTGAAAGCATTCTTAAGGAAAATAAAGGCACACTTAAACTAAAGTTACAGTCATTAAAGAAGTAAATATAACTTCACGCCTATCTTTTCATTTTGTGCCGCAAGTTAATTCATTTAACCTGACCACATAAAAATTCAATTTAAATGGATGCGGTGCTATATGGTAGCTTACGTTTAAGTATTTACGTACACAGAAAGATTTCCAGCAATTGAATCACTTTACCATATAAATACTAGAATTAATTGAGTTAATTTGATTATAATTATTCTACTTCCATATCATCATCTTGCGTATTACTTACATCTGCTTTTATCTTCGCCGCATCGTTGCCACCACTGTTCTCCCCCTTCTTCTCATAAACCGACTTAGCAGGGTCTTCCTTCGGAGGTTCGACTTTTGGTTTCGGCTTGTTCAAGATCGGGAATACAGCACCTTCCAACACTTTTCTCTGCGCAAAAATTTCTGAGGCTTTAATAGGTGATGTCATATGGTCATCCACGCTGTATAAAATTTCACGGGTTCTTTCCAGCCAGATTTCATTTTCTTGCAATGATTTCAAAACTTTATCGATTTCAGTCTGCTCCAGATGTTCGTATTTAGGATCTTTTGATTTAAAGTTGTCGACGGCCTTCCGCACCAGCTGCAAAGCCACTTCCATCTCTTTTAAAGCACGTGGTCGTTCTTCTGCATCTCTCTTGCGTTCTTTTATTGGTTCTCCCCGTTTCTACAAAAATTAGTAATTATGGTTAGATTTTAGGCACACGTAGTTAATGAGCGAAGAAGAACAACGCTCACCTTTAGTTCTTCCAATCGCTGAGTATACACATGCTTTTTTTCATCGCACCCATCTTCGTACAACCAATTTTCTAAGGCGCTCAAATCCCGGGTCAGATCCGCTCGATCTTTTGCTTCGGTGTATTTCATTAACTCGCCTTCAACTTTTTCCCGTAAATCATATACATACTCTTCTAAAGCATTTTTAACGTCTATACGTTCCTTTTCCATTCTGTCTTGGGCAACCATTTTGCTCTATTAGGGTGCACAACTCATTTAGGTTATAATTCTTTTCAACGAATGAATAATATTAATTGTACTAAATGTTTTTAACTAAAACATACTTCGTTTTCAATAGCATAATCCAGTTCGGTACGTGATAGACCGAATGTGATTGCTTCAACAGGAAGCTCATGCGTTTTGAATGTTTGTTTCTTTGTTGGTTTTGTTGCCTTTTTGTCATTTTGCTCAGTCTGATCAAATATCC
>JAQFYB010005746.1:0-13467 GCA_034694085.1 Pogonognathellus longicornis | reverse complement strand
AAACTGAAAATTTCGAAAGTTGAAAATTTTGAAAAAACCGCTACTTTATTATATGCATTTGTTCAATGGTTTATTTTGAATTCTTTTAAAACTACATGCCAATATTATTATTACTATTATTGCTTGTGCCACACCCGCAGTTATTAAGTTATTATTAATTCTTCAAAAAATGTTTAACTCTAAAGTCGATGATATACAGATTGAATTTTAAAAATAAAAGTTGTGTTTAAATATTTCAGATGACACAGGTACATTCTCATTTTTTCGATTGTTTTATGGAACAAATGTTAAGATATATTTTACTATTATTTGAATATTTTAGTATATATAGGAATATTGGGTGAAAACGTTACAACATTTATGTGAGTTACAAGTACCAGCTTCTTAATTTACAATGACACATAGAACTGATGCCGTATATATTTGGTTTGTCCATGAATTTCATCCGCACCCCCATGATTTACACATTGAATTGAATGTGTAAATGTTCTAATGCTGTATGTGTATGTACGTACTATATTTAAGTTGATGTAATCTGAGTGTTGATTATCGCATCACGACATCCCCGCAATGATTTATTATATAGCTCATCTGTATAGATTCTCATCTGAAATAAACGAACAAAGCTCCAACCACAAGCCAAGGAAATTAGAGAGCAATGGGTCGATGAGCAAGCAAAGCTACTCCAATAGTAATACCTTTAAAAAGAAATGAACTGCTGTTACTATTAACTCATGGTCTCTGTTAGCATAAAATAATCTGATCGTAAATACTTTATTTATATTAGACACGTTAGGCAGTTATTTTCAATTACTACATAAATAGAAGAAAATTCTTATTACTTTTTATGTATATATACATAAAGGAAAGTTGGACAATGTTATTACCAAACTCAATAATCAAAACCTGGATGCAGATCAATCTTCTAATATTTCAACAATAATTTTTAATTTGGGAGTGAAAATTAAAGTTATGCTTTCCATGTTTGACATGTTTAATTTTTTTTAAAAGAAACTTGGTACTTTGATTAACTGAAACATTTATAAATCTATATAGTCCTAATATTATTATAATCACAATGTATTATGTACACTACATGTGTATTTCGTGTATATGTACCTACAATATGCAAAAACTTTTCTAAAAATTGGAGAAAAGTTTCAAAATCCCCTTGGATGCTCATTTATGTGATGCAACGTTATAGAAGGGAATCAAAGTGTGAAAATTGTAGATCTAAACACGTACATATTTAAGTAAATGTTAAACAATGCTACAATTTTTGATGACATAATCCCGTAACCATATGATAGGGTTGAAAAGTATACTATTGTGTTATATGCATTTTGTGTATAGGTAGGTAATGGTAATACATGTCGTGAGAAAATTAAAAAAGCCAAAATGAAATTAGGAAAATAGGGAAATGAGCCTCTAGACTATTAAACACAATAGAATGATCTCAGGCTAAGACTCACGGAGTTGACTAATGAAATCAGAAAAAATTGGCGAAAGCAGACCGAGGGAGGAAAATGCAATGAATAAATGGATGAGAAGTGGGAGAAGGAAATTAAGGATGTGTTTAGAGAGCGAAGACGACACTTGATTAAAATGCCCAAGGGACTCACTCGATTTAAATTCGGTTTTCTATGTTCTGTTCTGAATATGCTCAATCTCACTCTCTCTCTCTGTCTCTCGTTCATTCAACTTATACTCCTCGACTAAAGAATGAGACACAGAGAGAAAGAGACACATACAGAGACAGTGTAGAAGAAACACAAGAATATTCACAAAGAATACTTGGTTGCTACTTAAACTGACTCTGTGTGTGTGTGTGCTATTATTATAGTGTTTTATTGTAGACAGATACAGTAGGATGAGAATACTGTAACTTTCATTGCAGATTAGCCTTCTCACGACTCGACGATGTCATGAATATAAGCGGGGAGCATACGTCCTCAAGAATCTTCCATTAAATAAGGCAAGGACGGAGAATTTCTCCTGTCTAGTGCCTGCCAACTAATTCCACATCGCCAAAACTCATTAGCATCGAGCAAATTAGAGCAATTTTTCCATTATGGCTTGCCCTTCGCTTCGCTGCCTCTTATTTCCACGAATTCTCTATGCCATACAACATCCTCACGTACAAATACACTTTCTATACGTATAAAAACTTTTCTAGCATAGAAATATACTACTCCATTATACAACCCAAAGAAGCAAAAAAAGAGTCGAATTCATTGAGTAAACTAATAGGAGGAGGAGTATATACATTTCCGAGGACTCTTTCCCAGGAAATTCACAAAGTGTAAGTAAAAATGAGAATAGGTTCGTTGGCAAAGACATTGCAGTCTTAGAGTATACGCAAATGAATACCAAGAAAGAAAAGAAAGAGAGAGATGAACCCGCAGAAAATTTTCTGAGAGAGAATCAAGGAACACTACCAAGCAAGCAAGCAAAGAGAAAATACGCAGTGTGTACGTAAGTACCTACCTAAGTATTTTCATTTGAGCACTTGGAAATTTTGTATGTGTAGAATGGACGAGTAGTATGTATGTAAGTGTGTAGGTAAGTAAAGACGCATTATACAGCTTTAAGTATGATATAGACTTTAGTTCATAGAGCATGAATGCTAAAAATGTCTCTGTTCAATGTGTGCTCAAGAATTTCCTACACACACACACAGATACACACAGACAGACACAGAGAGAGAGTGAAGACTAAAAGGATAGTGAGTCGTTAGAATGAAAGAGAAAGGAGATGATGCTCTACTCCCGTTTTTTGTTTCAAGTCACACTCACTCATTGGATATTCGTGTCTAACGAGAATCCCGGGCATCATCCCCGGGGATGGATTTATCCGGGGAAATTTTCAGCTTCTCTTCTTCACTAGTAAGTATGTACGCGTTGTTGTAGTAGTAGTAGTTTTGCTAGTAGTAGTGGTACTTATATATGGTCATAATATTATACACAGATATATTTTTTGTTTGTACTTATGTGCATATAACTGCATGCTATGTAACTATTCACTCTCACACTGTGTTTTGGCTTCGTTTCCTTCAAATTCGTAGTCTTTTTCCTTGTTCGTCAGGGCTTTCTTTAAGTAACTAAGCATTCTTTTTCTTTTTCCGTTTGAAAGAACCTTTAAACACCATCATACACGTTGTAGCTGAAGTACAGACAGTAGAATGTCTCTAACAGAAAAGGAAGAGTCAGTCAGGTACCTACCTACATGAAGAAATTTTGAATGCAACTTATAAATATATACATACATAGGTACCTTATATATTTGGGAATATTGTATAATGCTTTCTTAGGTATACATCTTTTTACAATGTGGTGCAGATATGGATATATGCAGAAAAAATATAGTCGACAGGGTACAAAGGGCAAGAAACCCAAGACCAAAGGTAAAAGAAGTAGACGAAGTCGTGTGTAACTTGAGAAACATGTAAAACCTAATGTATCTCAAGTAACGCTACATTTCCTTGCCTAAATTCTACTTACGCATTTTATTCCACTGTATTTATGAATGCTATGAATGTCAACTGCTTTTCCATATGGGGGAACTCGCTTGAAACTTTTGTCGTAGTTCTAACAACAGTTAAATATATCAAATGGAAACTTTGTCGGCACACCCACACACATATTATGCTTCAATCGCTATTCCATCATTTAAACTTACAAATAACCAACATCCCTCCTTGATACAATTTGTAGGTGAGCCTTTTACTTGTTTTTATTTAATTCATTTTTTATTTTTGTTTGTACATTGATTGAATAGGTATATTTTATAGTAAAATTGTTTAGAATTCGTAAGCATAATAATACAATTAATATGTTTTTTAAACATTGTACCAACACTTACGTACAATGTTTAAAGAACATACATATTTCTTTGGTAAGCAATTTGAAAGTACTATTACTAAACCATCAACGGATTTTGTAATTTGTAACTATTCATGTATTGACTCTGTTTGTAATATGACCAATTGATAATTAGCGTCTATTGCTTTTCTCATATAGTAGTAACCGAAAATGTAGAATTCGTCAATAAATACAATACAATACAATACTGAATACAAGCTTTACTGTAACTTCATACACAATTTGATTAATTTGAAACCTGAATTTGTAAATAATAAAGTTACTTATATATATTTGAATTACTACAACAGGTATCGGATGCGATAGAAAGCTGATGGGTATTTACTAAAAAATAAAATGTTTCAGAATTAGTGAAAAAAGAAAAATGAGTGTAAATTTGTCTTCATTTACACACCTAACTAATCAAATCACTCATACATTCTTGCCTATGTTTCATCAAGAAAAGCCCAAGCAACTAAGTAAAAAACGGCATGCAAGAAGAAGGGATGCTCCTGCAATGTCGTAACCTGAAGGCAAAAAGCAGAAGTTGAATAGAATGGATGAAAAGTCTATAAAAGTGCGTTCAAGTGCTTGACTCAAGTTAAGTCGAGACTTTGGGGTGGATTGGATTGGATAATAATGGGATCGACTTGACTGCTTTGACTATCTTCTAGTACATAATATAATAGAACATTCTCCACTCTCACTTACACCACCACTATTCCTTTATTTACTAGGTATACAATTTCCTACTCTGTGTCTATATCCCATACATACAAAGCTATATGTATTATGTGTATGTAATACACTGTATGTATACCTAGATACATGTTATAAATGTCTATGGCGAAGAGTAGACTGGGAAAGACAAGAAAAGACAATTTTTGGACGATTTGGTGAGTGGAAAGAGTAAGAGAGTCGTGCAGTGTAAGAAAAGTAGCAATGTAATGTAATGTAAGTACATATCAGCCATCTATAGAGCCATTACCTCCACTCAATAGACACTAAGAAGCAATTTTATGACTTAACTCTTTAAACTTGAACTCTCTTTTCTTTATACTACATGATAGCATCCGTTTGTTTAAGTAAAAGTCAGAGGATGCACCACTAAAAAACTAATACTAATACTGTAATGGCATTCAACCTCAAACGATTAACTTTCCCTTCTTTCCTCAAATCTGAAGCAAATCTAGATTTTTCATCAGAATTTTAACTCTTTTCCAAATTTGTTCTACTGAAATATTCACTCAATCCTAAAATTTCATTTTCCAACCAAACTCTTGGATATTAATTGGTTAAGACGCTATGTCCACACCTCTTAAGAGAATTGACAGTCTAAGTTACGTTGATTTAGTCCTTAACTTTGGTAACATATGCTAACCTAACCATTTTCGGTAAAGAAATATAATTGTCATGTCCATATAAAAATTTGCTGTCAACAAACAATGCAAATATTAAAAAATACTTAAATCATAACATAGTCTGATAATCAGACTGTGTTATGATTTAAGGACTGTCTTGTATCAGACACTGATACAAGATCAAATACTACTACACAGTAAAAAACAAAAAAGTTGCAATTCTTTTAGCTGTTGGATGGATTTATTTGAGTCGAGTCAACAGTCAGAAAGTTGAGTTGAGCTAAGCATAACCTCAGAAAAACCTCGTGACTATTACAACATTTCTACATGAATACGAATGCACTGTTAATACTGTAAGTTGTCTTACTACAGGCTTCTACCATGTATTGGTATACTACTACTATATACATAGTAGTGTAGTACTTACATAGTAGTATAGAATATCGGTGCACAAGCATAAAGTAAAAGTAGGGCTGCATGAGCAACTCGTTACTTGTTCCTGGACGGATAGATTATGTAACGTTTCCTACATTTATCATCAGCCCCAAAGGGCCCAACTTTTGATAGTCACATCCACTCCACTTCATTCTTCTACTATGCACTACGACTAAAATACGGCTTCATATTATCTCTTCCTCCTCCTCCTCACTTTTCTTTTCAAACCACACTTTCTATACACATCTAGTCACTAGCACAACCATATACCATCCATTTCTATATCCAACTTACACAGCTTCATCATCTTATACATCACCATACTACTCCTACACATTTATATGTATGAACCTTCCTAACAAAACATTTATAATAATATCTTCTATCTGTGTATAGTTAGTAAACCCACATGTATAGTCACGGTCGTATCCAAAAATGTATTTCGGGATGAACAAAATCCAAACACGAGGTACATCTGAAAAACTTTGTGTAAATTTAGGCCAAAATCAACCTAAAATGCATCAAATTCGCACGTGTATCAAAAAAATTGCGCTTGTTTGCCCTTTCAGAGCAAAATAACCTCTTTTTTGGATTTCGGTGGAGAATTGCCCTGAATACGGCTATGTATATAATAACTACTACCATGTGTGTTCGCATACATCATCAAAGCTAAAAATCATGTTTATAAACACTGTGTACTTTAATAACTGCAAAACACTTGTAAAATAACGCTACTGATGCTGTAATAACTATTTAACTTTGTATTTACTTGCACGTATGCAAAATTTCTCGTATGTACATTGTAGAAAAACAGAATCATCATTATCTACAGTTTGTAAGTACACAACAAGCACACGCTTACACTACGCACGTTACGCAATATACAAAAAGCAAATATCTAAATAAGTATAAAACATGTAGTTGTACGAAAAATGCATGTAAAAGGCACTTGTACTTGTAAGTAGCTGTACACACTTGTATGCTAATGATACATAACCGAATTTTGTGTTGTATGCAAAAAGCAGAAGTTTTTGTAACGTTGTATAAAATCGTGTAGTCAGTGTACTGTACAACAAGTTTGTGCATAATATGTGTTATGAATGCGAGAATATTCGTAGGTATATAATATCCATGTAAAAATTGTAGGGGTGTATACTGTTGTAGTTTTGTATGTACATACAAAAATATATTTCAAGCTGAAGTATGATATTTGCTAATAAAACTGCGGTGTATAGAGAAAGTGTATACAATAGTGATAAAACTAGTAAATAGAGTTTGTTTGTACAGATATTGTTGGTTGCATTGTATATTAGAGTTATATTTTGTATAGTGGTGTGTGGTATGGTAAAGTATTTGGAGTACACGAAGGTCTTCAGCTTTCCTTTATTTTTGTGGCTCATCCTTTGGGACTGAAAGCCCATTCCATACAGATTCGGCTTATCTGAATCTTTGTATGTATATTACGAATTACGATTACCCATGCATTCTCATATTCATCCATCCGTGTAATATAATGCTCTCAATTTTGCTTTGCTCAACGACTGTGTGTGTATTGTGTATGTGTTTGTAAGTACAGAATGTTGATTCTATGAACCGTTCTGTTTGTTATACTTATAATCTCACAAAACTACTAACTACCAAGATCAACTAACTCTATGTGTCTAATGCGCTAATCATTATGAATATTGGTAAAGTGTATCTTTTTCCACTTGTATAATCATTATCATATATTCCACTCATATTATTATCCAGATTTTTAAACTACCTAGGTATTACTATTAGCAGATTCATCTGCGTATAAAATATAGGACATTATACATTCATTTAAAGGGTTTGCTTGAGTCATGAGTAAATATGATTACCAAATCTGTATTTAAGGATTCTTATGCATATAAAATATGTATTTCTTGTTGATTTTACTTTGTGTTTATTGTAAAAATGTAAGCATGAACTTTTATTTCTTGAAAATTGCAGACTGCACGTACAAGAACAATATTAGAATCTCTAAAAAAAATTCGGTTAGTGTAAGAGAGTAATAGTAGGGTGTATGGATTAAAAGGAGGATTTTGTGTGGAGAAGAATCTACCCTTAGCCTTGAGTTAATTTTTAAAAGAGTGACGCGACGCATTAGAGGTAGAGACAGAGTACACAGCATTCACATCGCATCACTTACAATGCAAATCGACGAGGAAACCATCAAGATTTCAAGAGAAAAGGGAGAAAAGGATGGGAAACTAGCTATATACAAGTCTGTAAGCAAAGTGTATGGAAGTTAAGCTTATAATGTGACGTAATGTGTAAATGTAACTGAACTGCACAATATTAGGTGATGGTGTATGTATGTACGATATTTATAGTAGAATACTGCATTACAGCATTTGTGAGTAAAGTGACTAACGTTACTCCTTTCTTTCTTCCTCTTATAACATAGCTTTACTTACACTGACGATGAGTTTACACTTGCCAAAGCATTTCTCTCTCTTTCTTTCGCTTCTTTACTTAATACGTGAAAGGCGCAAATCATTGTAATTCACATTGGAGTTCCCATTTGCATTGCAAATATGTTCAGCAGCCCTGAACACCAAGCCCATCCAAACCAGACCAGCAACACAAGTCTTGCCTCTCTTCTTCCGTGGTAAACTCACTCTCACAAGATGCATTGTTGCTCCTTCGACATTGCATTACAATATTATACACTTACCCATCTTCTTACCCTGCCTTTCACCACCAAACTCACCGTGTGTCTGTAATACCAATACAGCAAGGATGTAGGATAGATTCACCCTCTTTTCGTGTTGAAAAATACTTAAAGCAACACGGCCAAATAATAAGTCACATTATTTTCTGGCTGAAAAAGAAAATCTTTCAAATCGATGATACTTAAATTTCAGAAAAAATTACATTCAAATATCTTCGTCAATACAAGATGACTGCAAATTCCGTAGTAAGAGCAATAATGACGATTTAATGTTGTGGAAAACGAAAAATCTTCTGATACTTATACTAAGAAAATATTGATAATAGCGCATTGAATATTAAATGTAATTTCACACACCTTTAATTTTAAAAAGTGTTTATAATTTTATTTCAATAAAAATTAATAAAGGTCCAGGTGTTATTCGTTTGCTTGCGTCAGTGAAGAAATATTATTTTGTTTTGCAATTGCTTGTGTTTAGTATTGATATCTTATATCATGTAGTTTATTTCTGAGTTTTAGCACTTCATAATTATTTTGATGCAAATCTTCAAGATGTGTACGCAAGTACAAGTACACATCAAGAAATTTAGAACAAAAGAATCATTTATGTCTGCAATTGAAAATAAAATTGTATGATGATACTAATTAATAGTGTGTAAAGAAATTTGGAAAATTTTGTTATTAGAATGCCCAACTAAACTATGCAGCATCATGATACAGTCTTAGAGATAGCGTCATAATGGTAGAAGAACAAGAAAGAGAGTGTTTCATTCAACTCAATCTCCATTTCCATTTGAAAACTAGAGTGTATTACATACGATGAAATTTAATGGAATCGGAAATGTATGCATGACGCTGAAAGAATAGGGAAAGACTTAGTAGCTAAGGTCTATTGAAGGTTTTATCGAAATGCAGATTGCCTCCCCAAAAGGGAATTGTAGCAGTAATAAAGTATAGCCAAAGTAATTCTACTCCGTGACCTGCTATATACGGGGGTAGCAATTACATTGTACACAAAATATACACTGCAAGTTTGACTCTGTCAACCTAACTAACTACTTGACTAAAAGTATTCGACAATGACAACTTTATTACTGAGCTCCAATTGCTTTTCATTGCCTCTTATCGTTAGCCACTTGTTTGTCCCTATTTTATGTATTTTCATTTATTTGTTCTACATAGTTCGATATATTCACATCCAAATATGAGGAAACGAGTCTCCTATTTGTAGTTTGCTTTCCAATTTATATTTACCAAAACATAAAAACTGACTTTTACATGTTTTTAGTTTATGCCAATTTTTCGACTAGGTAGGTATCTACAATTTTTAGTTCTTGCTGTATATATATAATTATGTCAAACACAAACAAAAAAAAGAGGCACCTGTGAATGATATTGTTAAATGTATTTAATTTAATGGTTAATATTTTGCAGAAGGAGTCATATTTAAAATCTAAATGCTCTAATTGAATTAGCCGTGCATAGTCTCCTACTTTTTGCAAAGTGTGCAAAACTTCTGTAAAATTTCTAGTACCTACAACCTACATAAATCCATCGACACTCTTTATTAGAATGGCAATCAGAGCTTTTAATTACATTTGGAGAGATGGTTCTCCCTTGGTCCGTTGAATTTGTTCATGCATACATAGTGCAATTCTCACTATTCATTATTTTATTACACAAGACTAACGTAAGGCTATACCTTACCTATCTATTTCTAGTACATTAGTACATAGCATGACATAGTACCTTTGTATGTACAGAAAGTACTACCTACTGATTACAGACAGGTATCCATAGGTAGAATATGAAAGTGCTGGTTATTCCCTATATTATATTGTATTGAAGATAAATAAAGTTTATATTAACAATATCTAAGCTTCAGACACATAACACTTTAAATTAACGAAAATACACGGGAAATATCATCAACTGGTATAATACGGATTAATGATTCAAAGGAAATAACGCATGTACATATGAGAAGAAATTATCTATACAAACGACACAATTTGAAAAGCTAACTTGAAACAAAACAAAAATTAAATATTTACCGGAACATGATTGGAATCTGATGTGTATTTAAAGTGAAACTGTATATGTGATGTGCTTTAGTCTTTGTTTTCAGAATCGTATAGTATTTGTGTAGCATATGTGTGAAATGTAATATCAACCATGTGAGTTGCTTCATATGTATATATGTAGCATGAATTTACAACAGTGCACCTTCAGTTTAAAATGAAATAGACGAGGCAATTGGTAAAGAGGAACGTGATAGTGCATGCATTGCTAATAATAAAGAAAATTAGCAGAGTGTTGGTAGATACGAGTTGAGAGAGTGTGAGACGAGTCGCAGAGTTAATTTAGATTAGGTGCGATGTGCGATTGTAAGTATTTATGTTGCATCATCATCGTCGTCTCATGTTGTACCTCTTATACACATTGTATTTTACATACAACACTTTACTTAACACTGTACTCGTTGAATACAATACTACAATCTATACACAACGTTTCTATTTAATACTGTCCGTACTACTACATAGGTATTTGTTCAACTATTTTATTCCTTGTATATACACAACACACAATAATAATATGAACTCGTTTCTGTTGAATACTACGTAGTTTCTCTGTATGTATTACTTTACAAATACAAATAGTTGTTGTATGTACATAGTTGTAGCAGGGACAGTGAAATTGTAGTTACAAATAGAGAATAGTCGAGACAGAGTAAATTTATTGGATTGCATCAGCACTGCGACTCGCTCAGACAAACTACTAGTAGCTACCTACTAATACAGTAGTACAATACAGTAGGTACTATTTGTACATAGAAATAGAACTCACATTGAAATTGTATATCGTAGGTATATAAGTATGTACATTGAAGTGAACTCGTTCACTTCACAGCCCGTCTAAATTGCTATTTCTCTCTGCTAAAGTTTTCTTTGTGTGTAATGCAGTGTGGCTGTTCTGTGTGTCCGTGTCCTGCTCTGAGATTGAGATGAGATTGCTCTGTCCTGGAATGGAACGAAGAGAGAAAGAGCTGGAGAGAAATCTCTGGGGGTGGCTTTACATACTCGGGGTTGATTTTCTTGATTAACTTTATCTATTTGACTAATTCTTAGAATTTTGATGTTAATTCGCTCCACTAGTATATATACTACACTGAATCTTTTTGTTAGCTTAACACAATTTGTGTATATAAGTATACAATGAAAGGGAAATAGTGATATATTATTCTACAGACATTTACAGTGTAAAAGAGACACTTTGTAAGTATAATCTCATCCCTACTTGAAAATGAATGGCAGGATCCGACGGAGCGAATTGAAAATAAAGAATAGTTAGGTAGCTACTAATACTAAAAGAGTAACACTTGGTTTCGTATGGTAGGTTATTGCTGTAAAAGGTGTATATATGTAATGTAAAAGGTTTTAATGTGTAGTTGGTAGGTTTATACACACAGATACACAGACAGATGAAATGCACCACAGAAAAATTTGGAAAGGAGTAAGTTTCGAGTTTTTCCATTGCTCGCTCACATTGAAAATTGAAAGTAAAGTTTTTATTTAGGTTTTATTAGTCGTAGTAGTAGATTTACTCTACATGCAGAGTTTTCTAAGTACACTATAATAGTATACATATTACAGTACTGTAGTAGTAAAGTAAATGCACTCGTAGTCTCATGATGTTGTTGTTGCATGTGCACATTCTACACTACAGTAGCAGTAGTAATAATATGGTTTATATTAGTATTTACTTTCCCCTTGTCTTTCTCCTTCACCCTTATACACATGTACTGTATATAGAAGATCCGTTTTTACGCTACATGAAAACAGAGACACTTCACATGAGTTGAGCCTACTTACACTTACTTGGTTTCTTTATTTCTATTCTTTTCTGTGGAATAAGAGGAAAGGGTAGCACAGCTCATGCCATTCTCCAACGAAAATTCCATTAAAAATTAAACGGTGACATTTGACGCGAGTTCTTTGCCCTGCCCTTTTGCCTTTTTACCTCGCTTCACTTACGACCAAGACTATTGCCTATTTCCTCCACTTTACGTATTTCATCCACTAGGTACTACCTTTAATAATAAGAACTTCTATAACACACACACAGCTCGAGTAAGTAAAATAAATTCAAAATATTATTCGTTCTCTATGTCCATTTTAATATTACACCTTGAATTTGTATAGTAGCATTCTATTTTGAAACACCAAATCATTAAGAATTATTTCCTATTGTAAATTCTTGTCCAGTGAAAAAAAGCAACCGTGTTTAAAGAACAATACTCTTTGGAAATACAATGTTTGAAAAAATTCCAAAATTCTGATATGTACCTATTTTATATTTTCATGTTTCTTTGTGTAAGGACACATTACATACAAAAGTTGAATTTTCAAGCGTATTTTCAAGGCTTAGAAACATTTTAACAGCTTAAAGGAAAATGAAAAATAGAAAAAGCGAAAAAATGCGTTGTATAAAAGTACATTTGTGCTTGAATAGGTATTTTAACAGTAATACGAGGATACAGATAGTTACTTATGTAGATGTACGTATAACAAAATGACACCAATAATAATGTGTAGCAGTGCCTAGACATTATATTTATGTTATATTAGGTACTGGTACGTATGTAAGTGTAAGAAAGTCAGAAGCTACATGTAACAATTTGAAGTAACATGATGGTTAGTTGTAGATATATAACAGTGCTACAGATGAAGCCGTCAAAAATGCAAGACATTTTTTAGACGTAATTTGACAGCTTACGCGCGACCCTCAACGTCCCTTGTGACTACACTGGAAAAATGATGAAAACTTACTCTAGTGACATGACGTTCCATTACCTATTGCTACAAATTGGAAGACTTGCTTCGATCTTGCATGAATTCCTTATTCACACACACATTACACATGCTACATCCATGTACAACGTAAATTTGCTTTCTTTACGAAGAAACTAACAAGGTTTAACATCTTATTGTCACCCTTTCACCCAAAAATCATTCAATGTAATAAAAAACAATTACTGTTAAATATTAGAACTCTTTCATCTATTATTAGTTATAAGTATGTGTCACAATAAAATGACCCGAAAAAGTGA
>JAQFYB010005745.1:0-13467 GCA_034694085.1 Pogonognathellus longicornis | reverse complement strand
CGATTTAAGCGCAGACGGCGAAGATTCAGAAGTGCAAGTGCAAGTAATATTTCGTACACCAGTTTGGGTCCTTTACTCGTCGTATAATTTCAGTTACATAACCATGTTTTCAAGTAGGTGCATTGAATTAAATGTGCAGTGTAGCCTCGGTAGTACGTAATCTACATTAGTACAGTTAGCTCAACGTATGTACTACAAATTATGTTATTAAAGTGCCGAAGAGATGCTAAAGTGTATTTATTAAAAGTTAAGTTCGACATACCTATTCAATATTTACATTGTTTAAAATCCATTCACGATGCCACTGAACTGTACTTAGGTACTCTTCAGTTTAAAAAGTGAGGCATGCATACAGTGCGCAGTGCGACCTTTGTTAAGTGTTAAGCTCAAGAATACAAGTTAGAATTTGACAACTGAGACAGAAAATACATGAAAGGTTCACTCACAATCCCAAGCTAATAATTTTACGTTTAACTCTCAATACACAACATGAGTCTTTAAAGAGGCTATAATACAGATATTTACACATATTTGTTTATGTATATTGTATATAACCCCCCCCCCCCTCCCTAGACTGAGATATTCTAAAATTTCTAACCGTGAAAGTGAACCACATGGTTCTACTATCTTTATTTTTATGTCTACCGTGAGACAGAAAATAAATGCCAAATTAAGCATACAGTATCAATTACAAACGTTATTTAATGACATGCAATATGCAAATAAGTAAATTGCGTAAGTACATTTAAGTAAATTAACATGATACATCCCATCCATTCGAATTGTATATAAGTCCCCTGTGTATTACTATTGCGACATGAGATGAATGTGAATGTGTTATTTGTCAAGGCATTTGCATTGCATGCAGCAAGTACAACTTGTAAAACTTCATTCCAGCTTTACTATCTAATTACCTCTAGTGGGCTGGGCTCTACACAACAACAGCAATGAAATGTTTAATATAGTTAATCAACATAATTAACTATGACTTGTTTGTAAATGTTGATGTAGATACTGTATCGCCAAAGTCAACAAATAATCTATTTAATCGTCAACCACTCGTACCTATAGGTGTGTACAGTCGTGCCGTGCATTATGTGAAGAGGTTTCTAATCTTTTTACAATGATTGTTTTTTTAACTATGGTAAACAAATTATATAAATACCCTTGCTTTTTGATTGATTGAAAAATGCTGATGGTTCTGTATAAAAGCAGAGTGTACTATGAACAGTAAGTATTCACAATCCGAATGCAATTAAAATAGTTGAAGAAAGGGAATGACATATCAGAGAAAGATGTTGATTTACGGATTTCTCACAGTATGTTTGTTAGTTACTTTAACACAAACTGCATCTATCGTGCCGGGAGCTTACTGGACAGATACAAATGGTGTAGTCATTCAAGCTCACGGCGGAGGTTTTCTGAAGTTAAATGATACATACTACTGGTTTGGAGAAGACAAGACTGAAAATAGTCATCACTTCCGGCATGTGAACGTTTATAAGTCAACAGACCTGGTAACATGGGAATACTTAGCTCATGCTTTAAGTGCCACCACGGAGGAATCTGCTCCGATAAGCGAAATTGGACGCGATGCGGTTGTTGAAAGACCGAAAGTGATTTACAACGAGAGAACTGGGCAATTTGTCATGTGGTTTCATCTTGACAGCAATGACTACAGTTTGGCCAAGCTTGGTAGAGCGACAGCCTCCCGGGTAGAAGGTCCTTATACATACTACGGTAGTGTGGCCCCATTTGACGAAGACAGTCGAGATATGACAGTGTGGATTGATGACGATCCGAATAAAACTGCTTACGTCTTCTATGCTACCAGAGTGAACCTTGACACTGTCATTGCAAGATTGTCCTCCGACTATTTGTCTGTAGAACAAAGGATTATTAAATTAGAAGGAATTCACAGAGAAGCTTATGCAGTTTTCAAAAGAAATGGTTTGTATTACATGGTCACTTCTGCTGCGACTGGGTGGAATTCCAACAAAAATGCTTACATGTACAGTGATAATTTAAGCGGACCTTGGTCACAATCTGCAGAAATCGCCCCCGGGTCTTCAAACACATACGACTCACAATCAAATTATATTATCCCAGTTTCAAATGGGCAATTCATTTTTGCTGGAGATCGCTGGAATCCAAATGCACTTAGTGACTCCAAGTAAATATTTTTGCTTACAAACAATAAGCTTTCTATAATTTTGTAACAGTTAATTAATTGCCAATTAAATGTTAATCAATTGTTACTTTAATTTAATTGACTCATACTTTTACTAGATATGTCTGGCTTCCTATTCGATTTAACGCTGGAAATTCCATTTCAATTGGTTGGGACGAACAATGGTGGGTTGATACTGTAAGCGGAAACTGGGGTCCTGCAACTTTCATAAGCTATGAAGCTGAAACCGGAATTTTGTTGGGGGGTGCAACCGTCCACGATTGTAAAGGATGTACTGGAGGAAAGGTTGTGGGAGATGTAGGATTTACAGGAAGAATTCGATTCGAAAATCTCACGGCTGCTAGCAATTCAACTTATAGTATTTTGATTTCTTATGTAAACGGAGACTCATCTCCGCGTTTTGCATCTGTTAGTGTAAATGGACAGTATTTGAGAACTATAAGCTTTCCGACAACCAATTCAGGGCACATTACAAAACAAATTGTTTTCCAGACTGAACTAAGACAGGGTAATCAAAACACTATTGAATTCTACAATGACAATGCATGGGGTCCCGATTTTGACTACGTTAGGTTACAATTGTAAATATTCTTTTCTCTTTTCGTCTAAACAGTCACAGAGACACGTACGTGTAAGTTTGTAAGTACGGCACATTACAATCCCGGTTTTAACCTACCTACTCTAATTTATAGGCAGATAATTAATTCAATGAAGTATCTTGAAAATTATTGGTTGGAGAAACAGTTGATAACCATTCTTGACGTGTTAATAAAAAACTCATGTTTAACTTGTTATAATTTCTGATATCCTTTTATTGTTTAATTCTGCTTATATCTTTTAACGGCCATGATGAAGATGTTTAATAACATTTATTAGGACAATTATTACCCAAACATTTGTAAAGGTGAAAATAGGAAACAAATTATGTAAAGAACAATAATTAATCAGAAAATCAAACCCAATTAATACGCAGATAGTTATAAGCTATAGAATAGATACTTAAGGTTAGTCAATTTACATGTAAAACACAATTATGTGTATTATTATACATTACTGTTGTAAACTTAAATGTAGAGGTAGTTAAAGGTAATTATTGGTACACAACTTTTTGTAACTTAAAGGTTTACAAAAATAAATAACTTCTCCTAACCCGTCAATATTGGATTAAAGAGACACCCCTAAGTTTGACATATTCATATTTAATCATCACAATTTTCAACATGGTATTCCGTTGCCGTTATTCAATACCAATATATACATTATTTGTTTCAACAGCTGCATGAACATTTGAAAATTCTACCTTGTGTAAGAAAACACTTTACTAGATGAAATTAAATTAGTGTACATACTAACAGATGCCCTTATTATGCTGGTGACTATTAAATGCATAGCATACAAATTAATTATTAAATATACACGTAATTGTAAGTAGAGAATAAACAACTTCAAATATTGTAGGACATCCGTATAAAAATACATCCTAGCTATTCACATGTTGTTATAGCCAGCAAACAATCAGCAACAAAGCAGACAGGACGTGACTGGAGAACAGAATAGAATACATGTCATTTAAAACAAGTTTAATTGATAAAGATATGCTGACCAGCAGATGTCAATACTTAATATACATAATATATTATTATATTACATTATAAGAGATAGTAAAGTTTTCAAGTTTAGATAAACCCTATGCTTTAATACTACAAAGATTATTTTTAAAACCGCCTCTGCTACAATTTAATTCTCAACTGCATACTATTTAACATATCTCTCCAGGCTCCTCTCGAAACAATGGCCACATTTGTATAAGCGTCAACTAATTTTCATTAAATGCTTTACCATTTTTTTCAATACCTAACACAGTAGACAATAAGGCACTGTCCAAAAGCTGACAAAATAAAAAAGGTAGGTTACAAATCAAAACTATCCACATAATATGTACAGGAGACAATAAATAGGTGTAGGTAACATAACTCCAGGTACGGTTGTCTATTTCTAACCTATCCTACAAAACAATCTTATTTAATTTGATAATTGCACAATGAAAACATTTAGCTGATCTTAAACCGAACACAAACATAAATTAAACATTCACGCACAAATCCAACCGACAGAAATTAAATTGATTGACTAGGCTAGCGTTGTGCTGCTCAAAACGTATCAATACGTGAGACGAAGTATAATATTAAGGAACTAAATAGCATCCAACTAGATTAGTGTAAATGTGGTTATAGAATCAAAGATAATAATAAATTGGGCTGGTTGTTATAAGTAGTGGTGTTGTTGTTTACAATGTCTTAAGTATTGGGTCAATCATTGTAACTAAAGAAAAAATCTGCATTATAATTTAGGAATACAAAGAAAACAAACTGTTTAGCATATTATGTGTAACTACAACTGATAGCAAAACATAAGTATTTGATGAACATGACTTCGTCCAGCTGCTAATGCAACCGACGTTTAATTACGTTTAATTATTATGGTATGGTCAACAAAATTATGTACAAGGTTAATACTTACATTAATATCGGACGAACATAAATAATTAATATATTTGACACAAATGCCTTAAGCTGAGATAATTGAACTTTCAGTTCAATTGTTTTGGTTAAGTTTGTACGTATCTGCAATACTATTCCCTCTGTGGAATTATGGCAATGCGACTTTTCATTCCTCAGGACGTTCGGTTTTCACATGAAGATGAGACATTTTCATTTCCAAAGCACCATGAACCCGAAAACGGTACAGACAAGTGTGACGCAAGTTTCCGTGATTGGACAATATTTTCAACTCCACGATGGGGTAAGCCTCGGCCACAGGGTTCTATAGAAAAATAAATGCGTTTACTTAACTGCCTAATTATTTTCTCTAATGCATATTCATTATCTGAAATGACATAGAGACATTCTGTTTTATAATGCTCAGAAGAGCTAAAAAACTTTTCGGGTTCTGAAAAATCAGTACACTTACTTGCACTGGAAAATATTGCAGCGTTTCATTATTGTCTTCATACGAAAAAGATCCATAGTTCCACATAGTATCAAAGTCATTTTCAGCCTTAAGGCCCTGTAAACAAACGACCAGAAGAATCATTTGCATTTCAGATATAAAAAAAAGATTTCTACAATTTTAAAATCTTGGTTACGGTACCCAAACTTCAAATTTATAAGGAGCTGAATCGATGTGACCGTAAGGGGAGACGCTTTTAGATATGTGTTCCATAGTAAAGCCTTGAATAATTGATGGAGCAATAAGTTGTATAACAATATCACCAACTGAACCTTCAAACGCCCAGCATTCTCCTGGCACCACACCAGGCTACTCAAAGTACAAACACAACATTTACAACCTGCATATTTATCTATTGTACGAAATCATCTCAATAAAAAAGAAATGTTTTGCTAATATTTTTACTCACCTGAATAATCGTGCGGGGGTTATTAGGGGGCGACCAAATTTTAAAACCGAAAAAGGAAACAACACTGTTCCTCAACTTTGAGCTTTTTGTGCATCTGGTACTTAAAACTGTTCCGCCAGCAGACTCCAAGGCTAAATCTGGAAGGCCAGTCTTGTCAGCATCGTATTTTGCAATTGCCATTTTAATTAGTTTTTCAAGATCTTGTTGTGTGCCCATAAAGTTTCCGCCGCCAGCAGGACCATACTCCGGACAATCTCTGGTTGCACAAGAAACTGTTACCTGACTCGCAACTTCCGATAGTAAGACAGGTAATATCGAATTTTTAAGCTTTTCCAAGTCCACTTCTACAGGTTTGGAAACAGACCCGTCTAATTTGACTTGCATTTGACTTTGATCTCTCTGTAACACTTCTAATTCCATTTTCATTTGGTCGTGACTTTCTTTTGTTCTACCAGTTTCCAATACCATTTTGTCTGCCACTTCCTTTAGCTTGATATCTAAGTTTGAACCCTCTTTTGTGCTCTTGTCATTCCATACAGTCATAAGATTTAACAATGTTACCACCTCGTTATCTGAAGTTACCCCCAAATTGAAATGCATTATTTCGTCTATGATTTGTTCTGGATTTTTTCCTCTGGAAGACGCCTCCTCCATAGCTAATTCTAATTTGGTAAGTTGCTCTTTCAGTCTAACGTAGCTGGCGTCATAAATCACAAACTTCTCATCGTGGTAAGACAACTTCTTTTCTAGTAAACTTAATCGACTCAAGATTTCATTGTATTCTTTTTGTAAGGTGATAGGAATCGTAGATGGAACAGGGGTTCCCGTTTGCGCATTAATATTTTCGTCCATTTTAGGAGTACCGGCAACAATCTACGCAAGGACGAGGCATGGTATTATACTACGACTGAATCTCAAGTTAAAACTAACTTACAATTAGCAAGAACAGCATTTACGCGTTCAGCTCATATAAAAATAAATACATGTAAAGCTACTTACAGAATTAACAGAATCAGATGTCTTGTCATATCCCATAAAAGAAGCTGACCAAATGTAAGACAAGGCACCAACAGTCTTTGTTATTATATCGCTAAGGCAGGAACCGACAAATTCCGAAGTGGAAGAAACAAGTGCGGAAATCGGTGACCATAATTGATAGGCTAGAAATTCATACAATAAAAGCCCCATTAAAATTAATTGCAATTTACTAAAGACGTTAATAACAAAAGCCATACAACATTGACGCATGATTTCAGATAAGTAAAAGTTGGAATTAGTGAAGTTTGAAATGCTAGAAAGGCACAATTTGCACCTCGAAATGAAGTAAGGCCTGATTCGCTTGTTGTTGCTGCAATGATTGTAAATTTCGGTCCAATTACATCCATGAAATTGGATTTATAACCACACTACAACTGAAACTTAATTTTCTAATATATTTTTACAGTTTTCTCAGGTGCTGTCATTTACTATACCTCTTTAACGACATAATATTATATGCAAATAATGTAATGCATCTATATATATACGAACAGCTACATAGATACACATTAAATACTAGTACCAGTCTCACTGTCATCGTTAACTGTTAAAACAGAGGTATATAATTGTAATCGCCAAATTAAAAAGGTACCTAATTCATACTGTACCTTAGTTTAGTGTTGATCATGATTCAGTTAACGAGTGCTCGTTTATGCACATGCTATATGAAGTAAACATTTAATTTAATGAAATGGTTCAGCGCGGATAGGGGATTTCAGATCCACATCAGACAAGGGCAATAGTTCTGTATAGGTAGTTTAACTTTAAAAAGATTAAATATACTGGAATGATTGTTGTTAGTATTGGTTTATTGGTTACATTTTGAATTTTTATATGATTTAATTAAGACTTATCTACTTATTTTTAACAGTTAATCATATTCATATTAAATGTTCATTCATTTAGGAGTGCCTAAACATACACACATACACATGTTTTACTTTTTACAATCGGAAAACCTATAGGTACTACTACTATTCATATAACATACACAAGGTTAACTTAACTTAAATACAAATAATACAATTTAGTAAAACACAATAATGCTAAAATTATTGAGGCATTGGTGTAGTGTTGTAAGTGTAACGTACAGCTGCTTCATCGCCCCGACATAAACAAAAATGTTTGTCAAGAAAAATTCTATTTCCAAATTAACAAAACTAAAACATGTCTCATGTACATACCACTGCGCACTGCATAGCTGCACTGTCACAATATATAACCACATTACATACAGTTGCAGTTGGCTTATTACAATTAAATGAAAAAACTATCTAATCTTCATATTTTTAGCACTCAGTATGGAATTGTTTGTTTCAAATTATTATCTCAGCTCGGTACAATTTGATCTGCTTAAAAAAATTAATTGCAAATAAATAATTCTACATCGATAAAGCTCACATTTCATAATACTTTAATTTAAGCAAAGCAAACTGCTAGACACACAAACTTATATTTATAATTATACGTTACTGGAAATCCTAAGGATTCCCGGTAACGAAAGTGTTCGTTCACTTCATTCACTTAAATAGGTTGACAATGAATAAATGTAATAATGTATATAATATAATTAATATATGCGATGCGCGATGGTTGCGTTGTAAAGCTTAAAAGTACAAACCTACTGTACGAACTACTGCCAATGTGCGAACTACTGTTAATGGTTTACTTTATATATAGGTACTTGGTAATAACATTGTTACTATTGTATGGTTACAAGTTATTATAGTCTTGGCATGCGTTACTCAAGTCTTTTACATTATAATATTTAGTTTGTTAGTCTCATAGTAGTAGAATAATTGCTTCATTATTTGTAATGTATTAATTTCATACAATGATTAGATACAACTTTAGAAGTGCGATTTGCAAATACAACTATACAACTTATACAACAAAAAAACAATAGCATTATCAATTAGTACTCTGCATAATTTTCAGACTTTTGCTAGGTTGAATCCAAAGGGTAAATGGAAAATACTTAGATTGGACATACTTACTAGTTACTATATTATTAGTATATATGGCAATAAAAGAGATGTAATATGGCTGTTAAGCATAGAATATATAGCATATTCTTGGTAGTATGCATTTGGCGTTTGTTGCTAACTGCTACTTAACAGTAAGTTTATGGAAATTAGCATTATAAAGCAGATCTATCATTATTTTTTGGCCTGCACACGAACAATACTATTGTACAAGTGCAGGGTTAATTTGGAATTAGTATGAATTTTTATTTCTTAACTATCCTAACTCTACATGTGTATATTAAATCGACTTATTTATGGAATATGTGCATTTAGTAATATGTGTCTAATCATCCCTACCTTAACACATTAACCCTTCTAAAGTATCTAAAATCTAAACTGAACTGTGGAGTACAATAGTTCTAAACCTATATAACACCAGAACACCACCCTTCCACCTATACATTACAGAACATCTGTCCAATTTATACAAGAAGTTTTATAAGCAGTAAACGTTCACATATATATTCACACATATCCACGTATCTTTGAAAACTCAATCTAATATTATTTTATGAAATTATCTCGCCGGCACACAAAGCAAATGGGTTACTTCTTACTTGGCATCGTTTACTTTACTTGTATTATTTTCATTTTCTTTACCTCGGCAATTGAGACTATTTACAGTATTGACTACACTCCTATTCCTGTTTGCACTGTGTATGTACAATGCGATATGACTTTCTTAAATGTAAATGTCTTTTTCTAATAGTCTATTTCTAACTAGAACTGGTTTAAATCAGCTAGCTACTATTTCAAGCAAGTAAACCAAAGTTTCGGGCAGATATCCAGATATCTAAATAATTGTACATGCGGGTACTTATAAAAGGTTTGGTAAACATTGTTGATTTGGGCATTAATGGGCATAAGATTTCGATAATTTCCAAACGACTAAAATTTGAACACAAGAGTAAACATAGCATTAGATGCCATTCATAGTCTAAACTTTAAGCATAATATCCACAAATAATTAAAAATGTCAGTTTCTCTTTCTCTTTCTCGCAAAGCAATCAATTCGATTATTCGTTCACAATTATTATCTGCTCTGCTCTAATATTTTTCTACAACTAGCAAAGGTTGTTAACTTAGAATATACTTTCATTACTTCACAGACCTCAGTGTGCGGCTCACACTATCACACTCTAAGACTTTTCACATACATTCATAGTCTTTCAACAGGCATGGCATAATGGTTAATACTTATACTTACTAACAATTGTCTCAACGGTCAATGTATTTATAAACGTATGTATTGACAGTTAAAGATTGAATGTAAATATTATAACGGTCATTTTGTGCTAAAAAGATAAGTAGAAAGCAAATGTAGATAAGCTACCAAACCAAAGTTTGCTTGGACAATTCGGCAATATAAATTGTTTACACAAAAAACAAGAAGTAACACGAAGTTCTAAATTAGGTTTACTTAATCTAATGTTTTGAATATCATTACATATTACATAGCATAGCTGATTAAGCTGTCCAAGAAACAGGTCGCCAAATATGAATAATAGGTACAATTTCAGTATGTATATAATAAAATTAAATATCCAAACTCTTAAAAATATAAGCTTTTAACTTAATACCTATTACCTACATTATAAAGATCCTTGACATGACCCATTTATCGATACTACTGGTTAAGAGGTAAATATACTTACAACATATACGAGAAAAAAATGCTTTAATTGATTACACTTGATTCGCATAGGTAATCATAATTTCGGTTAACAATTTAACCGAATTTAATACTTTCTATTTATTCTACTGGAGTTAACACAGTTTACTTAAAATAATACAGTACTTTTAGTTAGCTTAGCGTAGTGTAACTATATTGATGTCTGAATAGTTCTAGTTTATAATATAGGTAGTTCAAAAGGTTAAAGGTTTAGGTTCAAGTTTATTCGAAATCATTGATGCAAGTGGAACAGTCTGAAAGTGAGTCTGATGGTGTTTGGGATAGGCAACTACGAAAACAGCGCACGGAAGTTTTCCAGTATGGTAGTGGTATGTCAGATGCAAGCCACATGAATCCTGCAAAGGCAAAGTAAAATAAACTCCTTTGGCTTTTCTCTCGAAGCGCAAACATGTATAGAAGTCAGTAGTTTATGAAGCATGTCAGTACAGCTACATTACGTTAGAGATAATTTCATTTCTGCTCAGTTACGGATCTAGCGTACAAATACTCCTTATATCAACTCAATTGCATAAGGCAATCCAAGTATGCCTGAGACAATTTTGATGTAATCATTGGAGATAATTGGATTCACCATAACTCCTTCGTACTCTACTACTCAATGACATGCTGTTGGCAAATGTTTTTACTATATATATATTGTAAAATTAAAACTCAAAAAATTTACATACCTAAATATCCTATGAGAGCCAGTAATAGTAAGGCTCCACAGATTTTTAAAAAGCCCCAACACAATGATGAACGTTTGCGACTCCAAAAACTTGCATTACTTCCACTATCGTCTGTCAAATGGTTTTGGTTGTTTTGCGAATAGGAGGTGTATGCTTGTCTTGAGTTGTTCTCTGTATTGTTTGTTTCCACAAATGTGTTTCGATGTCTCGTCTCGCTTTGATCGATGTTTCGAGACCCATTCTTCGTTACTTTGAAGAAAAAATGCTTTAGCTTAGAAGAAATTCCTGTATTTTCATTTGAATCATATGCTGCATAACCGGCGTACTTGCTGTAATAAGGACTGTCGTCGTAAGACGGTGAGCGCCTATTCAGGATCCATTTTTCGAAAACTAGGTTTTGCGCGACGAAAGTATAAATATACCAGGCAACTCGATTAAAAAAATTCGTGCAAATATGCAAGACTTTTCGGTGGAGAGACAAATTTTCGTAAATTTCAGTTCCAAGATCACTGGTATATCTGCTTCTATAATTCACTTTTCGGTGAATAAAATCATCTTCATCGTCATCGTCATCCACAATTGCCTTTCCATCTCCACCACCAACATCCCTGTAACTGTTTTCACTATTGTTAAAATTATTTTCAGTTCTGTAGCCTCTAAAATTTGCCTTTGTTGAACGCGCAAAATGGCCACTTGATTGATTAGATACGCGTGAATTCTGAGAATGGACAGAGTGAGTATCTGTGGCCACATTATTTTGCAGCGATTTTGCTGAACTTCCATAATGCTTCCCCACAGGACTATAAAATTCCGACCCGGAAGATACTCCCTCCGATATGATACTGCGGCTGACATAATTTGTAGTGGTACTTGTAGTTGATTTCAGTCCAGTTGATGATACATCTGACCCACGTATTCTGGCTGCAAGATTATTTTGGTTTAGATGTTTTTGAATGCGACTTTTCTCCATCTCATTTTCTTTTTTCTTCCACATGTTTTGCTTACACGACTTTAAGATTCTATAACACCAACAAAAAGCATTGGTTAGCCTATCAGTTGTTTACAAGTTTTACAAGTCCTTTTAATTAATGTAATTTTGGAAAGATTTACTATGTTTTTTAGCCTATAATATTATAATCATGTCTAGCACAATACATACATCGGTAATACACTTGACATACTTGATTTATTACTTATTACCAAACCAAATTGGTAATAAGTAATTTTGAATTTATGACATATTATGTTACACATTTTATATAGGTTTAGAGTTGCAACTTACAAGTACAACAAATGTACTAAAATCAATCAAAAGATATCAACCAACCTCACCTCGCTCTAATTAATTTATCAATTTATAACTACCTGAGAAATCTATATATTTGATTCAGGAAGCATTTAAAGTCTTATCATTCTAAAAATGTACGTAAACACAAATATCAAGTATACAACGTATATATCATTATTTGGCAATTTCGACAGGTACGATACAGGTACAACTTAACAATTAGCAACGTACCACACATATTTTGCAGACCAATCAGGCACCTGAAAGTAAACTTAACACTTTGACTTAAAAAACGCGTATTATTACAGTAATTGATCATACAGTACAGTACGACACAAAAATGGGACGTTGTTGAATGCAGAACAGACAGCGTACATTAACATAGATCACAAATCATAACATAGAACATAACACAAACACATAAACTGCTGTAAATGTAATTGTAATCTATGCACCAATTTTTTTATGTGTGAATTACTTCCACTTGAAAACTCCAGCTTATAAATGTAACCTAAAAAGTCTTTAATTTTAAATGATAAATTAACTATTAATTTTGTTAATACTTGTAGATTGTGATTTTTGAATAGGGAAATCCGAAAGTTTTTAGTGTTTTGTTTGTAGGTAGTAAAAGTTAACGAACGAGAAAGTTGTAATTGTAAGACACAGACACAGCTGCACTTATGCACTAGACGCAAAAGATGAAATGAATGAAACTGGACTGGAGAAGATTACTGCAACAAAAGAGCAGCGGCTTAAAATTGTGGCTGAAGCATGTGACAGCTCTTTCCTTTCACCAACTAACTATTTATATTTTGTAAAAAGTCTTCAGCTGGCGGCTCTGCCGTTTTACACAGTCTCTGATCTGCCGAAGAGAAAATCCAAATCCTCCCAGGGCGGAGCAGAACGCAGTGTGTAAAAGAGCAGAAGCACAAACAGACCTCAACAACCACAACACAAACACAACTACAACACACTTTCTGTGTATTTACAAACACAACTCACAAACACACGTACACGTATGTGTAGTGTATTCATAAGTGTACGTTAACATTGCTTGTGAATGCGAATTAGAGACTTGCCTGGGCCTGGGCTTGGTCCATGGGCTTGGGCATGCCCAGGCCCATATGGGCCTGGGCGGGTTTGG
>JAQFYB010005744.1:0-13470 GCA_034694085.1 Pogonognathellus longicornis | reverse complement strand
TGGAGCTATACTTCTTATAAGTTTTATAAATTCTATAAGATTTATAAATCATGTGTCAACGCAAACTGCCTATTACAGTTCACAAGATTTCATCAGACTTTTAAACAAAAAATGTTGAGCAGTAACGTCGGCGAACAGTAAAATTGCGAGCTGTAGTGTGCCCGAGCAGTAGTGTACACCGAGCTGTAGTGTTCACCGAGCAGTAGCGTACGGTTACCTAATCTACTAATAAATGTTATAAGCCCTATCCTATGTGACGGCTTACGAGGCGCTCAATGTAAATACAGTGAGCTAATAGCTTTATAGCTTGCAAGCAAGCAATTCGGAATCTTGGAGTTGGAACAGAAACAATTCTTCTACCAAAATGAAATTCAAAATATGATGTTACCGTTAGTACTAAACCTGACTTATTTTTAGTCTTTTGTTACGCCTAAAACAGGCGATTTTGAAAAGGTATGATAGATTCTTTCTGGACAGGACAAGTAGCGATTTTTGTCATGTATACCTTTAACTTTAACATGCATGCAGGTAATTCTATTTTCGAAATGTATTAAATGTAATCATGCCAAAATATTTGGACCGGAACTGGAACTGGAGCCGCTTCCCCAAAGAGCGATTTAATGGAAGCTCCACATATTCCAGAATACAACAAATAAAAATATTCACCATGGACCATGATTTGGTGAAAAACACATTTAGGGACAGGGCATTTTACCGTTTTGGTGAAATGAAAACTGACAACAGAATTAGAGAAATTCACTTTCGTAAGCTAAGCTATATGATATGAATATAATACCTTGCTGGACATCGGTCCAATTGGATTGTTCTTATTATTGGTAGTATGCTAGAGTGACTTGCAGGAAGATAATTTTGTTATGCAATTATCACTGAATAAAACAATACAAACAATACAATTGATATTTCCCTTAAAGAGGGATTGTTTTTCTGTTGGGATTTCATAGGGGTAAACGAAAAGAATTCAAGTAGCCCCTATCAAAACTCAGGCCAACAGGAACACGCTCAAAAACCTGTAAGTGAAATTGGGACCGCGTACGTGTTCAAAATATTGAACAAGGTTTTTCACGCTCAGTAAAATAAAAACTTTCTGTGCGTGAAAAACCGCGTTCAAAAAAATGAACGCGAATTTTCCTGTTCAAATGAGCAAGCAGCAAAAAGATGTTTCTACTTTCCCAGGCTTGAATCGATCCACCTATCCTGTTATTAACTTCCTAATGATTTTATTATACACCGATTTTATTGCTATTCACTCCGCTCACTATGCCACTTCGCCATGCGACCCTTGTTAAATAATATAGCCAACTATACTCCTTTAATTGAATCAAGCGGAGCACAAAAATAGCTATTACGTTTTAGTTTACTTCTCGTGTACATTTTATGGACATTGAAAGAAAAGCAATATTGAATAATTATTACCGTTAGTAAATTACAGGACTACTCGTTACTGTATAATACATAAAATCTAAATGTCTTTTTTCTAAAATTAGTTTTTACTTGTGGGTACAACGAGTAATCACTCTGTACCCCACTTTTCTCAGTCCTTCACCTCAAAGCTATATATCCAAAATACGAAACATTTTGGGCAATATTGGGAAAAACCTTAATTTACATGGACAATGAAGAAGAAAATTAGGGTCCATAGTCACTACTAGTTGTAGCCACAAGTTTTAACTAATTTTAGAACAAAAGAAGTGCATTGATAACCTAACCCATGACCCTAGCAAGTTTACCAAGTGAATTTGGGTTTTACCGATTTTTCTGAATTTTTTATATGTTGTAGGTAAAGAGCATGATTCAAGGAACTCGGATAATTAGGTTCAGAATTCCCTAGTTTATTTGGTTTGGCCCATGGAGTCGGTCAATGTTTCTAGAAAACCCATGTATTTGAGTACCAGAAAAGGAACAAACACACGATACACGATTTGACCCCCAAGAAGGGGTTGTAAGAGAAAATGATTGAGGAAAATGTTGTTTACTTTTGCATGATGAGAAAAATGCAAATGGTTGGGTACACTTGTGGGGGTCACAATGTCATTGTTATCAATGCCCTCACCATTTTACTCCTTAGATTAAATTAATCAACATTTCCCTCTGTCATTTTTTCTTACAAAATGAAATCAAATCGTGTATGTTCCATTTCTCGTACTCAAGTGTATGGGTTTTCGTGACACTTTGACCGAGTCCAGCGGCCAAACCAAATGACATAGGGAAATCTGACCCTACTATTCCGATTTCCTTGAATCATGCTCTAACAACATATTATAAACAATCCAGAAAAATCAGAAAAGCCCAAATCTGCCATGTAAATCGTGCGTTTAATTGCTATAATTAGTGAAACAATTTGTTTTAAGCTAAAAGTAATAAATAATGATTACATGGATGAAATGTGTACATTATCGAATATTTAAATACATAACCTTTATTTAGTTTTTGAAAGTTAGATATTTACTTTAGAAGTATTTACTAAGTTCCTTTAGATATTTTAGTCAAATATTATGAGATATCGATACAAAATTGTTTATCCCAACAGGGTTTTCCGTGTTCAATTATTTTTACACGGTAGTTATTGATAAGCTTGTTTTCCCAACAGGGTTTTCCGTGTTCAAATATTTTTACATGATATTTTATTGATTTATTGATGAAAGCTTGTTTAACCCAACAGGGTTTTCCGTGTTCATTTATTTTTACACGATATTTATTGATGCAAGCTTGTTTAACCCAACAGGGTTTTCCGTGTTCAATTATTTTTACACCATATTTTCTTTGGTCGTCATTTTCAGCGTTTTCTCAGCGTGAAAACCCGTGTTGAGATTTTATAGCAGCTTTATCCAACATGTTTGTGTTGGTTGCCTAATTTTGGGTAAAAACTCAACACGATCGTGTTGGTTGCTTAAGCTCGGGGCGGTTTACTACTTTATAAGAATTCAATTTCGTGTGTGTATGGCTGGCTGGATGGATCCTCATCTCTGTAGATTTCATTTCAATTCTGTGCACTGTGGTAGTGCAGCAGCGCATCGGTTTGTTACAACATGAATTTGAAAATAACCGCTACTTATACGCGTTGGTTTAACAGTTTATTTATTATTCAAACCTCATGATCGAATAATTTTACATTGTTTACAAGGTTTAATTTAATATTATAGTAAAGATCTATACATGAGGGATGGGGAATTTCAGTCATATCGAACAAGGGCATTCTGTTGAACAGCCCTGATACATTTTCAATGATGAGCTTTTGAGTATTTAAAGCAAGGCCTTTTCTATTCTACAGAGAGTGTACTGTCCAGATAAAGGGCTTTGAAACGCAAAAAGTCAATATGGAATAAACTTTCTCTTGCCACAATGCGAAGTGTTTACTTCACACTACTTCATAGAAGTATTAATTTTAATGTGTATAATGTATAATATGCTTTTGAAGCTTGACTCACCGAGAAGAGAACGTTCTGGATCTACGTTGCGCTTTCTCGAAAATTGAAATAAAATAAACCATAGTAAAACGGGTATAGTAAAGTGGTGGAGACATTTAGGAACTTTTTTCCCTTGGGGTAATTGCCCCCACCCTGTATACGCCCTTGACCAAATTGTTGTCAAAAATTGCTGTTATCATTGCTGTCATATATTGCCTTCATATTGTATATTTCCTTGCCCTGGGGGTCAATGCCCCCACCCTGTATACGCCCTTGACCTAATATTGTCAACACTTTTTGTAATCATTGTTGACATGTATTGGCTTCCCATAGTGTCAATTACCTTCATATTCTATATTTCCTTGCCCTTGGGGTAATTACCCCCACCCTATATACGCCCTTGGCATATTTATTATCATCAATTAATGTCATCATTGTTGACATGTACTGGGTTCCCATAGTGTCCCTCCCATAGTGTCAATTGCCTTTCTTTTGTATATTTCCTTGCCCTTTGGGATAATTACCCCCCACCATGTATACGCCCTAGACTATTTGTTGTCATCAAATGTTGTCATCATTGTTGACATGTACTGGGTTCCCATAGTGTCAATTGCCTTAATATTGTATATTTCATTACCCTTGGTGCAATATCCCCCACCCAGTATACGCCCTTGATTGTCCAAATTGTTGTCATAATTATTGACACCTTTGTTGATACCCCCAGGTAACCTATGGGAAATTTGGTCCACCCGTTCTTGAGTTAGGACACACGTAAACCTTGTTGGAACATTTTCTGTGACCTTATCTGTGACCTAGGTCATGAAGGATGTGACCGATTGACCCCATTTTTGACTGACACCTTAGTTGAAACCCTTAGATGACATATTTGGACCAATTTGGTTCATACATTCTTGAGTTATGTTGCATACGCACGGATATCCAAACAGACAGACAAAATCTAACGTTTCTCCTAGGCTCTTTCCCATGTATCATCCGCTTTCCTGTCTTTCACTACTAAGAAGTGACCACTTAATAAAGCTATAGTTAAACCGTAACAAAAGACTTAAAATCACCTTTTGTAATATATTTTTAGAAAGATCGATCCGATGTTGAGTGCCAAAAAAGATATAATCCGAAATACAAGGTGTTGATTAAGTCACACTAACTTTTCAAAACGCAATCTCACGAACCAAGAGGAAAATATGAGTTGCGACTTGCGACATAGCCGTATTCAAGGGGTGGGCAAGGGGGAAATTGCCCTCCTACCCGAAATCCCAAAATAAGAGGTCATCCAAGATTGAAAAAATCATAGTGGTTCTCACCGACCAATTTTTCTTGAGCAATTTTTTCACTAGCCCCCATTACATCACCAAAGTTTGACACCCCATACATAAAAATGAAGTCGAAGTCTCCCATTTCAAATGATACTCATCGTAACTCATAATTCGGTCTGGTTCGTGTACTAAAAATATTAATATGACCATTGTGAAGTCCATTTTAACATGGGCGAGACCCATTTTACATGAAGCCTAATTACGACAGCATTACATTTTATGCATTACCAAAGTTATACAACCCATATACGAAAATGATTGCTGAAATCTCCTCTTTCTTTAATATTTATTGCATCTCATAATTTTCCTTGTTTCATGCGATATTGCTTTTCGAAAATTTAGTGTGAATTAATCAACGTAGGAATTAATATAGGAATAATAGTTTAGGATGGTTGAATTTATAATAATAGATTATATTACAATACATACAATGAATGGAATGCAATAGATTTTTTCACATATTTTATGTAGAGATAAAACATAAATACGAAGTAATAGCAACAGTATTCAAGTAAACATCGAGTACAACAATGATGATGTTAATTTTAAATTTTAAATGGATGGTAAATATCGTTATCACATACAGTGCAAATAAATAACTACCAAATAATTAGCCTAGGTACTCTATTACATAACTCTCTTTAAAGCTCATTGTGCTCTGGATGCTTAGCTCCAGGAGCCTCAGAAGGGTGAATAAAAATGCCTTCTACTGCTACCCAATGGCTGGACGAATCAGAATGTGAAAGACCAACTATTTCCATTTGGCCACTAATGGGACGTCCGAAAGAATTTCCTGATGCTGATAGATAGCCATCTGTGTCCACGTGTTTAAATTGTACCGACTCGTCCCTGTACCAAGATTTTCCCTTGCAAACGATTTCCCATATGTCTCCTGAATCACCTTCTCCTAAAATTGTGTATTCAAAAATTAAAATAAAATACTGGGTCTTTTAATTTTTGTATATACCGTGAACATCAGCTAAACACCGACTTCACCGACATAATACAAGTAAGAAGAAAATATAGCTTTCCTATCGCCTGGTTCTGCTCTTCCGCTTACTCTATTCTATACTCTATATAGGAAGAATCCTGCGGGAGTCCGTCAAATTGGTCAAACTATGTCTCTCATAGCCATAGCCATATTATATCACTGTTTGCACCGTAAAATTAAGCATTCTCAAAGTTGAAATTGAGAGCGAAGAATAACAACATCATACCGTGTGAATTGTGAATAAACTTATTGCTTCGCTTTCACTGAAACATTCTCAACTCCATTTTATTTACTTTTGTGAAATTAATTAAGGTGATGAATTTGACCGGGTTAAAGGAAGGTAGTCACCGTAGCCAGCGTACCTAGTACCTGATCTCTTATGTCGTAGCCATCCGTCTAGATAGCGTAGCCATCGTAGCGTAGCCATCATGGTTGGAGTGAGGCAGAGGACGTCGCGTCGCGTTGTATAGTCCGTCGCGTCGCGTTGTCTGTTGGCAACGTCTAACCTCGCGTCGCCAACGCGTTGGCGACGCATTTGGGACTGTTGGCGACGTTTACCCTCTACTTTACTCCAACCACGATGGCCACGTTACGATGGCTACGCTATTTGGACGGATGGCTACGCTACGCTGGCTACACTACATGATATGTAGGGATACCAAATATTTAATGAAAAACAATGTTCGTGCATTTCTTTCCTATGTGCATTTACTATTTACTGTATTTACATTGGAACATTCAAAAATGCCATGTTGAAATCAAAGATTATTTTTTCCCTGATTCTGATTTCTGATCGAATAATCTTGAACCTGCGCACTAGGAACTGATTCTCAAAAAAAGCAGAAATGATAAAAAACCTGATTCTAATTCTAATCTGATTTTTTGGGTTGGTGTGAGTATCTATACCTGCACCACTAATTATAACCAACCTATACCATTTGGATTCTATCGATTCTTTCCATGAATACTTATTGTTAGTTTAAGAAAAACTAACCATTTTCTCCAAAAGCACTAATTTCCTGATGACCAGATAATGGGGAGGAAAACAAATGAGAATGTAGATTCCTTCCAGTCTGTAAATGCTCCAGCCTCAGTTTCGAACCACAAGCAACAGGTTCACTGTTGGGTTTCAAAAGTAGCATCGTAATGTAATATTTAAATCGTTATAATCAAGTGATAGTGATGCAGACAACAATAACTAATTAATAAATAATGATTGTCGGTTGTTAAAATGCATTTTTTAACTCACCCTCTTTTACAAGCCAGTTTCGGAGTTCCTTTCACAGCCCAGTTCGAATTAACATCTTCCTTGATATCAGTTCCTGTTACGGATTGTTGCCCCGACCCAGATCCATACTTAATATCATGTGAATGCAACCGAACTTTAAAGGCACTATTCATCAATTTCAAAACACTACCGCACGTTACTTCTTTAACGCCTTTACTTACACTAGGATGAATTAAATGGAAAAGTGATAAACAGAAAATGGCAAGTATGACATAACTTCTGGTATGCATGAATCCTCCCATCTTGACTGCCTATGTAAAATACATCAATAACAGAATAGTCAATAAGTCAATCATTTATCAAGTATCAAGGTTGGACGGTTGGAGTAAGGCAGAGAGTTAACGTTCCCATTATTCGGTAAAACCCAGTAAACGGGGTTACCGAATTCACCATGTTTTTGGGAAGGGTTGGGGCGCTGTGAGAGAAGTTTGACACGTTTTGGGTAGGTTTGGTTTGATCTTTGATGTGATTGGAGACAAGTTTTTTTTTCTAAATCCCATTTCGTAAAATATTCTAAGTCCAAAATAAATTGTAAGGTAGGAGTCGAGGAAGTGGGGTCGCGGGACTTAACACCTTTTTGATTTGCAACATTTATTATGTACTTAGAAGAATATTTTCCGAAATGGGAGATATGCTTGGTTGGATTACGGATATTGGGGTAGCGGGACTTTATTTGAGTGGCAACATTTATTTTGGACTTTGAAAAACTTGTCCCCTGCCACCCCAAGCTACCCTAAAACTTGTCTCACCTTACCCTAAACCTTTCCAAAACAAACTCGGTGGATTCGGTTACCCCGTTTACTCGGGAAATTCAAATCTCCCGAGTAAACGGGGTCACTTCTTTCGAAGGGGGGAGGCAATTGCCCCCCTGCGCCCCCTGGCTACGCCAGTGAATTTCGTCTTTACACTTTACATTGACTCGGAAGTTAACTACAACATATATCGCGACCCTAATTCTCTCTTAATTAGTCTAACTCAAATATAAACTATCTCAAATTAATGGAGTTGCGCATTAGACATTAACTCATTTTTAATCAATTTTCAGGAGGGAGAGCCAAAAACATAATAATATAACATACAACCAAAACAATAAATTAAAGTGCTTTATTCTTATCCTAACAGGCAGGGATGGAACCTGGGGATCGCGCCGGCATTTTCCGGTGGGGGCGGGGTGGTCGGCTCCAAATTTCCTGGGGATCCTAACTCCAAAAATCTGGGGACACGCCCCTGTGAGGGCGTGGTCTCGTACATTTTCTTGGAATTCTAAATACCGAAATCCAAGCCACTCCCCCTATTCTATATCCGAAATAAAGAACACTATTGGTAACAATTATTACCAATTTACGTTTAACCTGTCGTCAATACTGAAAACTGAACTGACATGGTTTTATTTTACATAAAATGTTAGTAGGTATTATTCTATCATTCTATAAATCTGGCAAAATCCCTTTAAGTTATGTGAATTTTCTAAATCGTAGATTTTATACTTTCTCTACAACCCATTAGAGCTTGAGAGTGATTGAAATTCCTGCACGCTACCAAGATTTCAAAAATATTTTAATGGTCCACTCGTGGGCACGGCTAAATTATGTCCAGTTTTCCTAACAGTTAACCTTTACAAAATAAATTCATACCCCATCCGGATATTACCTAGATTCCTACAATTTTTCAAGAGCCCTTCGTTAGGGGGCAGGTGGGTTGCAGAATTACTTGATCCTTGACCTGATTCCTAAAAAATTTGGCTGGATTTCCTGGCTGTTGCTAAAATTCCTGAAATCCAGCCAAGCCCCCTTAGGGGGCGTGGCTCGGCTGGATTTCCTGGGATTTCCCAGAATTCATGGGCTTTCTCACATTTCCTAGTGGTGGAGAGGTTCTCGTTCTCCCTGGGGATCTAGGATCCCCAGATCCCCAAGAAATTCCATCGCTGCATAACGGCAAGGAAACTTTTAAGCATATGTAAAAAAATGCGCTCTTTCAAATGAAACTATAATCTCAGTTTTGCAAAAAAATGAGTTAGTGTAAAATGCGTAAACTCTGTTCATTTGAGATAACGTTGAACGTATCCAGCAAGGTTTTTTACAGAAATTAATTAATGGTATCTGAGATGAGCGCTTTGTATTATGTCCAACCCAACTTAAAACGAATCAATTCGCACGTGGCGCAAATATTTTTTCTGTTTTTATTTTGAACTTTTATGGTAAAATGAGCTATTTTTTTGAGAATGGGGGGTGCACGTGCACCCAGTCACCAATGCACCCTCTGGATATGTGCATGCTCTTTTACTCATATTTTTAAGGCTTCCTGCATAAAATTCTGACAACCTTGAATCAACTGCAAAATTAAATGTCAATCTAAGACTTGTACAATATACAACCAATACAACGTGTTAAAATCATAACCAAAAATTAGTAAGATGACAAGCTTTCCGCTTCTATCATCTATCTCAGATATGTCAGTAGGATTATACAAAAAAAATACTTGCCTGACACCTTCTACCTTATTAATGATACTGCAATGATGAGTCAATGATTCAACCTTTAAACACTGAATTTTATTTATTAGTTATTTTTTCCCAAAAATAGCAGTCAGCAATTCAAAAATGATTTGTAAAAAATTCAGAGCTACACCAAGATACAATAATATTATACCAGAACACCGGTTTAAATGTTGGTGCGAATTGAACTCCTATAAGCGAGCCGAGACCCGAAAACTTTCATGCTGAATCGAGCCGGAGGGTCGATTTCTTCCCAGGTGTCAGGTATTGGGGGCAAGGCTGTATCTAGCGGCAGGGCACAAGCCCCTCCCTCCCCCCAAAAATAGGTTATTTAGGGCACAGAAGTGCCCTAAATCACAAAATCTTTTGTGCGCAAATTTTATACTTTTTAGGTTGATTTTGGCTCAAATTACCTAAAAAATTTGCGCCTCGCGCGAAAATTGCCATTTATAATAACATTTTTTCCTTGGTGCCCCCTGAAACCGAATCCTGGGTGCGGTCTTGATTGGGGACAGACATGCTGCCCCCAAGGCCGCATTTAGTATTTCATTTCAGGAGTGGTCGACCTTTGTGTCATATGACCTATTGAAGAGCGCTAATTTTATGTATTTTATGTCCATTTTAGCTCAAATTTTTCGCTCTTCGCGCGAAAATTAGCACGTGTTTCATTTCACGTACCTCATGTTTTGAGTTTACCCCCCCCCAACCAAATCCTGGCTACGCCCCTGCTTTGTATAGTTTATTGGAATTTAATTTTTAACGCCCTTAAACTCGAAGTTCAGCAAAATAAAAAAAAGTTTGCATTTTAGTATTTAAAAAAATAGAATACAGCGCTATAAAACGATTTTCTTAAATTGAAGGAGATTTTACACTTTATCTTTGATTTAAAACTTTCTACTCTTTTAGAGTTTGAAATTCAGCAAAAAAAATGAAATTTATAATTTATCACAAGTATTTTTTAAAAACAACAATTTTTAAAAACAAGAGACTTACTACAGAATTTAAAATACCGAGTGTGTTTGACGTATTTTTGAATACCAACGAACGAACATATTCTAAAAACAGCAAAATAAACATTGCGCATTGCTTTCAATTTATCCATATCTTCGATAAAAATTGCATTTTAATTTTAACCGCAAGTCGTGTATGTACGACTTCTTTGTATGCTCATTCCGGGTCATTGGTTCTAGACTACTCGCGAGTCGCGAGACAAAATTACATGGATTACATCATCAAAGTCGCCCCGCCTACCGCAAAAGACTTTTGCGGCTGGGTTGTGTAAAATGTGTATTTACTTGTAGGCATATAGTGTGATGTAGGCGGAGTGAGGTGGATCACGTGGTGCATTTCGTTTATGATCCGACAGTAGTCATCACATGAGGCGCAATTGCTGTTGTTTATGTTGTAATTAATAATTGTGTTGTTGTGGTTTTGTTTGTTATTGGTTCTCGGAATTGTTGAGTAAAACTACTGTTCAATTTACATTGCATTGTGCAATCTGGATGATAACATTTAACACTATCATCGTTTAATATCAATTAATAATAAAATATATCATTGTCCAATACGAAGGATGGTTATTATTCAAGGGTGATCGTATTTCGTTTCGTATTACTACAAAACAAAAGTAAGTGAAGAATTTGCAATAAACCTTTTTGATATTGGCACCACTCGTTTTCAGCAGAGAATTATCATCCGAGTGTTATGTAAAGGCATCCGACTTCAATTTCCGTACGAATGTACCATGTACCACTGACCACTATAACTATAACCGAGAAGTGCCATAGAAGTACAAAGTATATATTATATTAATGTATTTCATTAAAGAGTTTTATTAAAGTAATAATGATTAGTTAAATTATTGCAATACTGGAAACGCAAGAGAACCTGGATTCTCCACTGATAGTCCTGTGTTGCATGTGTGGGAGGGGGGGCTTGAGCATTGATCAAATATTGAATATGGACACAAATCAAAAATTCAATATAAAATGCATCAATTCACGCCATTCACGCGTAGTGCGTAAAAATTGAGCAATTTATTAGAGCTGAAATCTACATAAAATGCATTTGATTCGGCAATCAAATAAATAATTTGGCAAAATCAACATTAATACGATGTTTTGCTTTTCTTGGGCAAAATAACCTCTTTTCGGAAGAGACCTGGAAAAAGCTAATGACAAAATTCATGTTATGTATACAATTTTGAATTTTAATTATTGTATCTCGCCATAGTTTGATAAAAATGCAAATCAGTCAAATCGAACCAACAACCAAAGGCACTCTGAGCTTGCACAGCTATACTTCGATGACTTTTAGAGGTCAAACGGCCTAGTAAATTTTTTGGTACCCTACTCAAACTTAATCTAGGAGGCAAAGCCAATCTGCTTGCTTTTCAAAGATAATTAATGAAAAAAGTATTTCTGCTCCCTGGCAAATTTTGGGGCATATTGAAGCAAGGGATGCCCTTGCCTCTATACAAGTACATTCGTAAGGCAATTGAAGTCGGATGCCTTGCGTTTACACTCGAATGATAATTCTCAGTTACAAACGAGGGATGCCAATATTGAAAAGGTCAATTTTGGCTTGTTAAATGTTCTAAAGCCATTTTCAAATTTTTGATGAGATTGCAATTTTTACTGTAGTAGTTATAATTTGGTATTTTTACTCGAATTAATCAATGAGTATATTGTCAACTGTTGCTGCTAAACTGATAACTATCAACTGTAATACGATTATTAGTTATTTATTTATAACTCTAGATTCAATTCAATAAATTCAGTATTTCAAGATTTAGATATTTCCAATTTTACTAAACATCTGGTGTCTGGTGTGTATTTAACAAAGTGTATTGGTTACAGCTACAGCAGATAAAGAATAACCCTTGACTAAATAAATAACTAATTCGTTTTTGTGCTCATCATTCTTTGTTCTTATATAGTAAGTAATTGTAACAATAACAAATTATTAATAAAATATATTATAGACGTGTTTCATGCTTGGTTAGAAGCAGGGAGAGGGACTGCGGAAGATGTTTAAGGGTGGTGGGGAACATCAGGATCGTAGCCAGGATTTGGTTTCGGGAGGGGAACTCAAAACATAACGTATATGTGCTCATTTTTGCGCGAATCACGAAAAAGAGCAAATGGCAAAAATTAACATAGAATTCGAAATGGAATGGAAAAATGGGCGAAAAAATTTCGTCATTTTTTAAAACCCTATTTTTTCCGGATTTGGGGGGGGGGGCAATTTCCTCTTTCCCCCCATGCCCATGTGAAAGGAACACCACGAAAAGTATATTTTTTACATATTTACATGGCCGTTTCTATGATTCCAGTTCCGGTGGGGCAAAATTCCAACAGGATGTACAAATGTGCCTCTCACACGTGTTACAAGTTACAATTGTGCGTATCGCCAAATAAAATGAGCTTTCAAGCTAAAATTAATATAGACATATTCGCGCGTAGCACGAAAAACACTATTTTGCAATTTTATGTTAACGATGTCCACATTTCCCCCAAGGTTTTGGAGGTGGGAATGGAAGTGCCTAAATAGTCTGATTAAAGCCATCCTAACAACTTTCATTCGGATGTTGGGTTGGAGCTAATTGAGCAGTAAGATCCATCTTTTAATTTGGTAAATGAACCAGTGTTCCAGAGTCAGCAAATTATATACTGCACATTGCACAACACTAGTGTACCCAAGGGGGAAATTATCCCCCCTCCCGAAATCCGGAAAAAATAGGTTAAATTACCAAAAAAAGTACATGTTTGGGGTCGGATTGGGATGGGATTAGAAAAGTTCGTTTGGGTTGAATAATTCACAATTTACCAAGGTGTTTACATGACAACATATAATATACCAAGGTGATGAAAAGCGAGAATCCCTTAATAATAAGAAATGGGACAGTTTCCTAATAAAATTGTCCCAAACTCGTTTAA
>JAQFYB010005743.1:0-13471 GCA_034694085.1 Pogonognathellus longicornis | reverse complement strand
AGTACATTGAGCCGTGTATTTTGCGAATGCAAAAAGCTCAGCAGTCAATATTTGTGCAGAAAACTTTTAGTACAAAATGAAATGTAAAGAAGCGGAAAAAAACAGACAGAGACACAAAAGGAATACAACAGGACAGAAAGTGCGAGTGTGTGGGGAAAGATGAAAGCATTTCTCTCTTTCACTCTCTCAAGACACGGAACATAACATGACGGCGAATTTTTTCCTGTGGATAATTTATTAACAATATATTATCTAATATTCCCATGGACCTATGTACTTATGTGTGTAGTATACCTACACGTGAATATCTGTACAAGCACGTGTAGTCTAATAATATGTACACCACCATACATACCATCCCACCACCACCACCGTTGTGTAACTTGGTTTTTGGTCTGTGTTTGTTTGTATGGTGGTTTACTCTTTGTCTTTGAGGTTGGAAATATTTTTCGCCTGAGCCTTTCCGCAAACTACACTAAACTAAACCACAAGAGCCTCAACTTTAAGAATAGACTCTCTGCATAAGAGTACTACAACTAACATTGAAGTCGTGTGCCTGTTGTAAACACAACGTTGTACATATATAAAGCTGTAGTATAATATTATACTCTAAAGTTTTGGTTGTTGCAACCGCGAACAAGGACGACAAGACATAGAAGACAGGAGAATCTTCACACGGAGAAAGCTCCAGCTTGGTTCATTCACATTGTGGACATTGCATGGAGAAGAGACTAAGAAATAGAAGGAGTGTACTACATAGAATGTGTGAGAAAGTTATATACAAGACAGGATGAAGTCTTAGTGAAGTAAGTAAAGCCAAAATGCCAGTGTTTGGCAGAGAGAGAGAAAATAGCAAGTCAAGTAAGTGTGTTGAGTAAAAGAGACGAAAGCTGACTGCTACTCTTCTCGTGTGTAATAGCTGTGTAGGAAAATGTAAAGGCAAAGAATCCAGGCGGAAGGAACCCAAGCAAACATTAGGGAACCCCACGAGACTAATTTTACTGATGGCTCCCCTTCGCTCTTTCCTTCCCCTTCAGAATATCTTAAGATTCCAAAAAGTCCACAGATACACACACAACCACACACACCATGCACACTCGTAGGACTGTACTAGTACCACTATTATATTATTATATTATATAATAGTAGTCTATAAAGTAGTGGAAATGTGTGTAGTGTGTGTATAAGTATAAGCAAGTGGGAATTCATAAATAAAAGCTGGGAAAAGTAGACCCTGCACGTTTTCCCTTAAAAAATGAACCAACTTCAAGTTTTCCAGACTACATAACGAAGGAAAAAACGATGAGAAGCTCCTCTGTGCACTTTACAGATGGAAAAAAGTTGATTTTCGTCTTCTGCAACGTTTTAGCAATCCACATCACATCACTAAGTAACATTCCTATATATTTACAACACATATATAAGTCATATACCTAACCTTACATGGAAATATTCTTTCCCCAGCCAGACTTTCCAAAATATTGAGCTTTCCAACACCATTTACTACGCATTTAGTTCATGTACTGTTTTGTATCGGTGTGTGTGTGTGTGGTAGGCTTGATGGTGGTATGGTGGTGGTGCATTGTACATGTAAAATACTTACTACGGTTCCTCCAACTTCAGTTTCAAGGGAATTTCATCCCTTGAGAAATTCTCAAGGCTGAGATAAGTTCTTCAGCTTTTCTCTCAATAACTCCCGAGGTTTTTAATGTTCCCATGCATCTTCGCTAATCTTGAATAATACACCTTCGCAAATATTCACCTTTTTCACTCCTCGTTATTGTCATACCTGGATCATAATCATGACTCTGTCCGTCTGTAACAAAAAAGAGAAAAATATGACAAATGTATACAATAGAAGAATTATTTTTAAATACTACTGCAATAAAATATTTAGTGTTATAGGTTTTGTTACTATTTTATTGTACGCATAAGTTGTGTTTGAATTTTATTGGCTGTTTACAGCCTTTGTTACGACATTTTTAGCATTTGGGCGCAAAAGGCATTTGTAAGTGTGTAAGGAGGCACTTAGGTTGATAATGAGGCTCTAAACGTAACGCAAGTAGTTAAGTGGAGAGAAAGAGAGAAGGTGAGTGGAAATATAGTGTAGGTACCTAGGGTGAATAAAGTGCTACAAGAATTTCTTTTTCCAAGTAGGTAGTACTAGTATTCTCCCGTACCTACCTACATAATAACTCCTATTACAGTCACAGTCGATGTAGTCCACTTCATTCCATTCATTCCGCTTTTCTTTCTTGCTTTTAGCTCGAGACTCACGGATTTATTTTGTCGAATGATCCCCGACAACTCACACACACACACACTGAGTGAGTGAGTGAAGATATAATGAGAGATAATTTTGTCGGGAAAATAGCTCAGTCTACTTATGATGATGGTAGTGTTAATACTTTAGAACCCGCCTCCCTCTCAGATCTCCCACAGCATTCTATACTTCTAATAAACTTAATCCCTAAATGCACTTCGTGTATATTTGTGTGTGTGAAGTACTTACAACTTATTACCTTTATACTATAGGCTATGGGCACTTACACAAAATACTGCATACATGTATCTGTGTCCCTAGACCTACCATTTTCATTACTTCCTTTAACATTATTCCATACGTTTAGCAGTTACATTTTAGTCTATGAGTTTTTTAATGTGTGTAGTTGTATAAGTAGGCACCTAGGTCATAGGTACTTAAGTACTTATTATTATTGTTTTGTTGCAATGTGTTGTAAGTTATATAGGTACTTAGTAATGTTTAAAGTCATAGTTGTGAGTATAAACGGTACAAGTAATTACTATCATAGATGCATACTCCGATCAATAAAATGCACTTTGGAATTAAGTGCGTGTTATTTTGACCCGAGACTTAACATTAATGTGAGTAAAACTGGAAGAAGGCTATGGATTAATGTTTGTGTATTCTCTTATGTGTAATATATTCAAACATCTGTTGTGCTAGCACTTAAATGGGCGTGAATCTGTGCATTATAAAGCATTAGATACAAAGTTATATCCATATTATAATTGATGATGTAAGTGTATAAGTGGAGACTACGTTATTATTACAAGCAATCATGATAGTAATTCTGAGTTGTTGTTGTGAGGTACATGCTACACATTTGACTTGGCACACACATAGAGCATTTAAAAGCACGAGAGTTGTTAACGGAATGAATTCAACGACTTGGAATCATGTACTAAGGCTATAATAATCTTCCTACTCGGAGGATAATGATGATAATCATTATAATGGTGTGTGTCTGTGTGTGTGCGTATGTGTTCTTTGATTCTTTGATGTATTGCTGAACAGGCCGTTTAGTTTGAATGTGTAGCTACTAAAATGCATTACCACCATTATAAGAATAGAAGGGTAATACAGATGTGGCTTTTATTGTTGAAGTGAAGAAATAATGTTTATAGTATTTATAAATTCTATACAAGGTATAATGTATTTTGTACATAAGTACCAATAGTTATGTAGTGCATTACTGTATGTAGATCGGTATACAAGATCTGTACGGATGTATTAAAGTAGAAAAGGGATGATGATGGAAATCTAAAATAGGCGTGAAGAGGGTAGCGCATTAAAACCAATTCTCAATAGATTACAGGATGCAAGGTTAAGCTTTGTATTACCAACATTGTACTTTCAGAGTGACTTTATAACACAATATTTAAGAGACTACACTTTACGTGATGTTTAGTTGTAGGAATAAAAGTAGCAGTGGTATATAGTGGTAAGTTTTAGTTGACTTTTATAATGGATGGGGAATATTATTGGCGTGCAGTGCGCTATTGCTACTAGTAGTGTGCGGGATGAAATAATGGACCTATACTGTGTGTAACGTGTGTGAGTTGTGCATGTGTAAAGAAAAAGACCTTTGAAAATCAAGAAGCGACTTTATATTTGACTCACGATCAGATTTATGACCTGCATTGATGTACTGCTCCAAAGAAGAATATAACTCATTTTCTTTCTCTATAAATACATCTATAAATTTTTTGCTTAAGTACGTACTATACATTTTTTCGTATATAACAAGCGTACTAATATTTCTACAGTATGTGTCTCTACTCTCTCTACCCTCTTTGACTCGGACCGGAAAGGGGAAAAGGTTACTGCGTGTAAGATTATCAAGACTTACTTTATATTACTGGTTTGGTCTATGCAATAATATTTCTTCCGTGTCATTTTTTATACACACACAATATTTAGAAATGATTCCATATTGAATATTGAAAATACAAAGGGTTTATTATTGAAAATTCCTGTTGATTAAAAAATTGAAATAAAATTTTATTGCCAACTTGCTTGTGTATGTAGATTTGGTGTATTTCCCATAAAGGTATTGTATATTAGTATTATAATAGTGGTATTATGCTTTGTGTAAGAAATGACTTACTTTTACAATAAAGATGTGAGTTCATATTATGTATTGATTTCTGGCAGTGGCAATAGTACCAAAAGTCAGGCGAGTTTCCATGAGAAGAAACTTCACAGCTTTATCTTGTGTAAGCATTTCATCAAAGATTGGAGACTCCATTTTACTCGTCCAACATCCAACAGGGCTATTACCTATGTAAAAGTATTTTTGGGTGCAACCATTAGAAGAAAATTATTTCCATGTGAAGGATCAGTTTGTATACCCCGAGTCATTCTTCTTTCTTTTCTTTTCCACACAGCTCAAACCTGAAACTAAAAAACTTTATTGGTATCTACTTTATATGTATACATATGAAACATAATAGTAGTAGTAATATACGAGTAAAAGTAGGAGTCTCTGAAAGAAACCTGAAAGTTTTTCTGGCCAATTTCTCGCCCGGTCAACTCGGATTTATTTAGCTAGGATTTCAGTTACGATAGGAATCTTTACAGTGAGCAATAAGAAAAGAGATTCAGTAGCATATATACAACCACTAATGGTCCCATTTTCCCTTATCATAAAATGTCGATGGAGTGGATCTCCATAAATTCCATACAAAGCTGACTCTAACGGCAATTTATTGGCAATCCTACCCGATACTCACTACTCACATATACAATCCACATACTGCCCCTCTCTATACATATACAAACACAAAATCTATATCTTAAATATAAAACACTCTGATACCTTTAGCTTTTGTATATAGCTAATTCTTCTTTCATGTTGCACTGAAAATTGTTAAGCAAAACGCACTTTAAAGTATAGAAATATATCAATGTGTATACCTCGTATGCGATATGTACCCTATTCATATGTAGTAACTATATATAGTAGCAAAATGAAGGATCAAATGTCTAAGGTGAGTGTAGGTGTACACTTTGCACTATCCCTGTATATTTTGCACATGCAAATACAATTTTACATACATAAATACGAATCTGTCACACTAATTTATTTTATTGCCAACGTTTTACATTTTGTGTTTCTCAATGGTTTCATGTCAAGTCAATCTCAATCAAACAACAATGTCTATATATAAATAGATGTCATTATTATTTGTGTACAGACAGCTTCCTCTATATTTCACACAGCACGCTGCGTTGTTGGGAAATAACGAAATTTTATTACAGATTTTTTAAGCACTTACATATAGACAGAACTACAACTAATTGTAAGTGTACGCTAGAAATCGATAAGCTGGAAAGTACAGGAGACTTATTTACTTAACTCAGCAAATAATTTAAAGTATCCCTGTAATATACAAAAATTGTGAAACTACATTGTATTTCCATCATGTAGAGTGTTCAGTCGTCATATAGTGTTTACGTATGCATAAAGAGCACTTGTGTTACTGTGTAAACATAAACACAATGTTTCTGCATACATTGATACAATGTACTGATATTGGTAAATAAAGTTAGCCAATATTGATAAGAGTAAACGCAAGCGGAAGCATCTCGGCGATTCATCTGAATCAGTTATCTTGTTAGCTATCGGCAATTCTTATGAATTCTAATTGTTCTTATGAAGTAGAGGATTTGCTTTTTTCAATATTTGAACGTTTACATCGATTGCGAGTTTAATACTGCCAGTGGGTATGTAATTTAATATTTAAGTGTTACAATCGATTACACAAACACATCTAGGTATATATAGTAATTATTATGTACCAATATCTACTATATATCTAGGTACATACACATACATACCTAATCATTTATGTATTGTATGTATATCTGTACGTGTTTCTAATGGAAATATTTGCAACACCACCAACGTACTTGCAAAAAACACTAAAAAGTAATGTAGAACACGAACCGAATTAAAATTGCAAATGTCAAATGTAATTTTCCTTTTATTATGCACACGGGTATGCAGCAGTCATTCATCTCAAAGCATTTTACGATGTACTCAATGCCACATCCATACATAAAATAAACAACACTTTACATTCAATTTATGGCTTGTGATGACGGATGAAAGAATCACATTTTTAAAAGTAGAATCACTTTACAAATACATTACCTATTGTTAGTTTAGTTACCTGGATTTAATTAAAATAACTCTGTAAAGCTGTGGCAGTTCTTTACATAATTGTATCATTCATTAGATTCATTAGTTATTTAAATTATTACACTGTAGACATATTTATGCGCATACAAGATTTTGCACTCTCTTCTTTGACGTAATAATGTCATCAAGACTATCATTAGCTACCATATCACTAAAAACATGCTTCAACATACCTACCTTGCACACAACCCTTATTAACTTAGTTAATAAACTAAATACTAATCTTAAGTACTGCAGATACTAAAAATAAGTAAATTATTTATGTATACAACCTGTGTACTCTAAAAACCTGCACTGTATTTAGATTACATTAGAATGAATCATTCTTAAAAATAATGTTGGGAATTTTACATGTAGGTAGGTATCTTAATAAAAACTTGCAACTTGTAAATCGTTGTAAATTTTGTTATTGTGTTGATAACAACAGGTTTTTATTAGCTGAAGAACAGAACTGGACACACATAAGTGAATATATTCATGAATCATTAATCATTACACAGCAAAACAACAAAGATGAAAAACAAAGCAGACTGTGTATGTGTGTAGAAAATGGAGATATCCTTCGATTTTTTATTTCTTTGGAAAAATAAATAGTTGTTTCTTGTTTGTCTAGCTAGCTGTCTGTGCTCATGATTTTAAAGTACGTTGTATTACTAGCAGAATAATAATACAATTACAACTACGAGATACGTCGTTACTGTATATATAAATCTGTGTTTAAAAACGAGATTTGTATGTATCTTTATGACTATTTACATACTATTAAGATTTTAATACTAGCAATAATGCAATGGTGGTATATAATAAGAGTCCCACTTAATACAGAGATAAAGTACTTGTAGAAAACACAAATATAAAAAGTAAAAATACTATCAGATACTTCACATACTACAAACACCAACTCATCTCAATCTCATTCATGCTACGACGATCATACAAAATACAATGCATGATGGTTCCTTTCCACTATACAGAATACTATATACATAGAAAACTCTGCTAGTAATAAATTATACACGTGTGCTTCGTTTAACCTCTACTACTTTACTAGCTGTAGAATGTAGTAACACAATATCACATCAGTCTAGTCACTTACTAACTATACTTAGAGTCTAAAGGGTAAAGCTAAAGTCTTAAGCCTACTCATGTAGTAATTGTAAAGATATATCAGTGTCTGGATGTGTGTGTATGCAATGTGTAAAATGTGTATACATACTATAGTAAAGTAAAGTAACGTACTAAATAATCCATTAGATTATGTATACATGAGCAAGAGCATGGCTCTGTACCTACTACTACGAATTTGACTTGGTCTTTAACATGTGCGAATGGAATTCAATGGCAATGGCAAGGCCAATGTATTTCAGCGACACTGCAGACTATGCACATGCTATACTCCTTCTTTTCACATTCAGAGTCAAGTGTAGGAGAGCAGACGTTCGTTCGCAGTTCGTTAAATGTTATAAAGCATTACTCTTTGATGCTTGCGAGTGCTCGTACTCGTGGTAATATGCTAGTAGTTTTGTATTTGTCGCTTTTATAGCACAAGTTAATGTATTCCAAGCTGGTCAACCTTGTTCGAGGTTCACATTCGCACTCACACACGAGGAACATCAAGTTCGCTGCTTCGATTCCTAATCTGATGCACCCATCAAATTTTGGCAAACAACCATTTCATCATATCATACTAAATTCACAATATTTCTTTTTTACACCTATGCAAGTGTATTATGTGTTTTTATGTGTCAATTTCATACAAATAGAAATTAATGCACAAGAAAATTGCATAATGCATTTAAATTTAAAAAAAACTCAAGTATGATGTAGTTTCTAAGATGAGAGGCTTAGTTTTTTAGTTTCTATTGATGCTTGAGTCTCAAGATGATTATCTGGAATTGCAATTTCACTTGTCATTCTCAAGGTCGAATTTTCATTATCATCTATACCATTAGCAAGATTAGATTAAGGATTTTACATTTGTATCGTTAAATACTCCTAGATAGTACATAGTACTACAATGTGTTCAAGTATTTACAAATTTATAGCTTTAGCTTTAAATTAAACGGGAAAAAGACTAAAATGATCTGCTGCGTATTTTTCCCATATTCTCCATGTGTTTCTGATACAAAATTTTCGTTTTCATGAAGCAAATTAACACATTTAATTTATCTATATTTATTTTACCCTTTTGCTTGTACCTACATGTATAATACAATGTATATTGTGTTATGTAATGCAATTTCTGCTTACTACTTCATACGCTAATACTAGTGTAAGTATATGCACTTGTTTAGTTTGCGAATATATAGTTTGGTTTATAACAATGAGCAAAACGGACGAAACAATAATACTAGTATGATTACAAGAGCTCGAGCACGAGCCCCACAGCTTGGAACTTATAATCTCAAAATGGAATTGCTGTACAACATCAGAAGGACCAGCCCACACACACGACATGACGGCAAGGAGTTATTATTACAGTACTTATACACTACGTACATGTACTACTTACTACTACGAGACTCTGTCTGGATTCTGTTCTGACTGAGTGTATTTACACAACTGTCTGTGTATACTTCCACTACTACAATATATAATGTGTAGTTTTTGCAAATATAATGTAACAAGTGCAATTTACATATGCAATGAGTATTTGGTGGTAGGAGCGAGACTTTGAGACTGATTCTATCTATAACCTTTTTATGTGTATGGCCAATACGTTTATTTTATAAGTAAATGATGATACGCAAGCAAAAGAGAGTTTGGTTGTTGTGTAATACGAATACTTTTAGTATGTTTGGATATACATGGAAAGTGCATGCGAAAAACTTTGCTAAGTGTGTGTGCATGCGAAAACAAAGTAATAATATAATTCGCAAATCTTAACACGTAGTAGGCACCACACAGTAGTTGTGTATGTATGTATGTATGTGATGTACCTATGCTATATAGTCTGTACTTGTACAAAGTGTCCAATAAATACAAACATAGATACACAAGTTAATGGTGCATGAAGCTGAAGCAGACGACAGAGTGAGAGAGTGAGAGAGAGAATTTTTTCTGCACACTTGATTTGATTGGATAAATTAGATTGAGACTCCTCTTTCTCTCAGGCATATATAAAGCTCAGAATTGAGATTCACAATTTTTTTAAGTGAATAAACTCGACCAGATAATTTCATCAGATTTTTTGTTGTTTTTAGTTTCATATATGTGTTTTGTTTTCCTCATGTCTCTATTTGCAGTAATTTGTCAGTTGAAAGATGCCGTCATTTTCCAGGCGGCAGATAAAGGTAATTTTTTTACAGTGTGTTTCCTCTGTGGCAGTGTAGTCATTTTTGGAACAGTGGCAATGTACCTGAAAAGAAAACTCCATGATTCAAAGGTGACAGATCTTACATTTTTTTCAATTGAGATTTTTGTTGGTTTTGCAAAAAAAACCAATTTTTGTATATGAATGTTTTTTTATAAGAAAATTAAATGTATTTTTTCGAGAAAATAATGTTTGTGTAACTAAAGGAAAGAAAGCGTTTGAAACTACTGACACAAAGGAAGAAGGCAGAAAGAGACGAAGTTTTAGAAAGACTCAAATCCCAGTACAGACTTGAGGAAGGGGCGAAGCTAATCGTGGAGCTGCCTGTTGATCAACTTGTAGAAAGACTACAGAATCGTTCTTTGACAGCAGAAACTGTTCTTGCTGCCTTTATAGCCAAAGCAATTCAAGCCACAGACAATTTTAATTGTGTTACAGAATTCATTCCTCAGGCTATGGTGACATTATACATTCAATTTCATTTATAGGAATGGTATTTATTTTTACACGTGCTTTTTGTTTTTGTTTTTGTACAAAAATATTTTTTCAGCAATGGGCAAAAGAGCTTGATGATCGTTCAGATATCAAGGGACCTCTGCATGGTCTTCCTGTTTGCATAAAGGAGGACACGGATGTTGAAGGAATGGACACAACACTAGGATACTCGAAACTTTTGTACAAACCGGCAAAAGAGTCGGCTACATTAGTAAAAGTCCTCTTAGACCTCGGAGCAGTTCCGTTTTGTAAAACGAATGTGCCGCAGTCTTTGATCTCCTGGGGGAGTGATAATCCAATCTTTGGGACGACCGTGAATTGCCTTAATGTTAATTTAAATCCGGGGGGCTCAAGTTCAGGCTCAGGGAGTCTCATTGGGGCTGGAGCGTCTCATGTGGGAACGGGGTCGGATATTGCAGGTTCTCTTAGAATCCCAGCTCATTTTAATGGCATCTGCTCAATTAAACCCACTCTTCATCGACTCAGTGGGAAAGGACTCATGCAGAGTGTCCCTAAATGTGTTGGGCGTGAGTATTTCATCGTTTTGACTTTAAATACACATTAATCAATTGAGAATTTAATGGATTTTTTGTGCAAAAGATAAAGATTTTCAAGAAAATAATTCTGTTGGATTTTACATGACATTATAATGGAAGTTATGGGTGTACCTGGAATCATGGCTAATGATGTCAAAATTCTTTCTACCGTTTTCAAACATGTTGTGTCCGATTGCAAACAGAACCTATATGATCCTCAAGCCATTCCTTTACCATGGGACAATAAAGTTAGCAAACAAATCCATGCGAACATTAATTTCATGAAATACAGACTATTATTTTTACAGAAACTAAACTATTTCACAAAAAATATTTTGAAAATGGTAGTAGGTACTACAGAATTTTCAGATATAACAGAGCATATACCTACTTAAAAATAAGATTGAATAGGTAGGTGTATATTAATAGCCTCACAATCAGTAGAAACTAGGGAATATAGGTATCTATAGAATTGTGAACTGGCTGGACAGGGTCAGCCCGAACCCGTGAATTACGGGTTTGGGATAATTAAGTTCAAATCTGGTTTTGCCACTTACCTTTTTACTACTATAGGAAAAAATGAATCTTGAAAATATGTTGAAGTACACAATACTTCATAAACTTGAGAAATTAAAAAACTAATTCATGATTACATGGATCAATAGATGTGCATGGGTTAATAATACACCACACTAATTACTTGCTGTCAAAGATTAATATGCGTTAAAGGGTTATTATTAGATTGTTATTGCCTCCAGACATTTATTGAAACTTGCGAACTAACCATTTATAGGAAAATGTAACATCATAAGAGTATAATGAGTTTGCAACAGGTTCGGATCAGTTTTGAAAAATATTTCTGACGGGAACGGTCTTCTTGTTCCCAATTTATTTCAGGGTAGGATCAGGTTTAAAAACGTCTGCCCGTTCCCAGGTCGAATAGGTGTGTATGGAAAAGCAATTGGAAATACTAATGAATTTTCCAAACGTTTTTCAAACTAGATATCACTATGTATTAAAAAACACAAAAAATATCAAACCCTGTCATTTTATTGTAATCCAGTTTGTTAATGCATACTTAAAAATATCGTGCTGATTGAATTTTTCATGGGTTTTCAAACCAACCCTCTATGAGTATATTTTGTAAAGTAGAGCGCATAATGAAAGCAACAGACATTATTAGTTATACACGCATAATGTACTTAAAAAAGATTCTTTGAAATTTTTCATTATAGACATTTGAATCAAAAAGAAGCCTTCGCATCGGCTACTACACAAGTCTTTCAGTATTTCCTGCTTTGGGTGACACCGAAGAAACAGTTTTGAGAGCAAAGAAGGCTCTGGAGTCATTGGGTCATGAACTTGTGCCTTTTTCCATGCCCAATGATGTTCATATGCTTAAAGTTGGCTTTGATATTTTGACAGCGGATTTTGGAAGTCATTCTTACCTGTCTAAAATGTTTGAGCATGAAACGATTGCAAAAACTGTCGAAACGACGGCCGCTCTTTGTGGGATGTCAATGTGGTCAAGAAAATTGACAAATCTTCTGTGCAGTTTACCTTTCCAGCCCAATTACTCTAGTCGTATTAAAGTGGTGTTGAGAACTTCTCTTGACGTTCAGAAGTCGTATCAACTGTGGGAGTGTTTAGACCAACAGAGAAAGTTCAAGGACGACATTCTCAGACTTATGCAAGAGTTGAAAATAGATTTGATTCTCTGCCCTGTGCTTCCTTTCCCTGCGGGTAGAATTTGTGATACCGCTGTATTATCTGGTATGCATAAATTTCCATTCCACTTATCTTGTACTGAATTCCGTTCAACTCGCGACACGAGTAAAATGTCTCATTAAAATAAATGACAAAATCGCTAATATATTTTTAGCTGCTACTGCCTACACGTTTGTATGGAATTTAATGGATTTCCCAGCTGGGGTGATAAGATACGGAAAAGAGTCGGGAAAAAATATCGATCAATACGACGATCAAGACGATGATGTTCTCAAATTAGCCAAGGAGGTACACAGTAACTATTAATTTCTTTGAAACAACTTTTTACAAAAAAATCTTTTTAAAATCTTTATTATAGCTGAAAATATCTTAATTCTTACTTTTCCCTAAACAAATATTTTATTTGCCTCTTTACACGTCTCAATATTAAATTCCATACTTTTAGTAACGATCATAATCATTTTTTTGGTCATGTTGACATTTCTAGGGTGTGAAAGGGTCAATCGATATGCCGATTGGAGTGCAGCTGGTTGGGAAACCATTCAAAGAAGAACTGGTACTTAGAGTGATGGTGGAACTGGATGAAACAAATATTTCAGTCTAAAAGTATTAAACCTTTTGCTAATAACCTTTCTGATTTTTTAATTATCAAATGTGAGGCTTAATTTTATAATTTCTTTTGTGCAACATAAATAACAATGATACTGATATTACATACCTAACTGAAGTTTGATTAAGTAAACCTATATTATTATAATAATACAAATGAATGATTATTGAGTTGGAATAAACCAAACGTGTCTGATAGTTGAACTATCAATTTATACCGTTGCCATTTTAGATATTATTTGCATTATCAGCAATATTTTGCAGACAGAGCATGGTAAACC